>JAUZNJ010063958.1:0-27130 GCA_034780135.1 Jordanella pulchra
GTCATCAGAATCAGCTGTGATGAAGCAGGGAAACCTCTAAAACCTGCAGGACAGCGGCCCTTGAGGACCGACTTTGGGCATGTCTGGTCTAGCAGGTAGAACATCAGCCTGTATCTTCAATTAGCTCAGGCCAGAATGATTTTCAATCACAGTTCATCTTGCAACAGCATCAGTATTAGCGGAGCTGTGCTTTAGAAGCCAAAGCTTAGTGATTGACCCATCTGCCCAAAAATCATGAATAATACAAATTTATTTAGCATGTTTATTTTAGCCATTTTCAGATTAGATTAATTAATAGTGTGTATTGCTGTCATGTTCTAGGTACATTTGGGGCCACCAAAGCATCTTGGTTTCTCTGGCCTTCCAGGATTTCCTGGTGCGAAAGGTAAAACCTAAAATGAGATGTTAATCGTGGTATCTGTACCTAAATCCCCTTTTACTGAAATAAAGATAAATCTGTGGCAGTACATTATGTTCAACTTAATGTCTTTTTTATTAGATCTAACTCTTAAACTGATTGATTGTTTTGCAGTACAAACAACAATTAAGATGTTATCAAAAAATAAAATTTGTAATGTAACTTTAGAGTTCAGAATTACCTCATGTGAGGAAAAAGTTCTTAGAAATGATTATACATTATTATGCATAATGTCAAATGCATTCCCTTATATAGCTGATTTAAAGCCTCATTCTTAATATAAAAATGTTCTTTGTTACTTTTTCAGAACTTTAGTGTCTAGATGTCTTTAATTCTTACATAATACTGTATGATGTGAAACTAAATGTTGCTATAGTTGTTATCGCCACCAGAGGGTGCTTATGGTGTAATGGCTACACTGAAAAAGGAGACTTCTTGTTTATCAATAAATGTATTTTTTCCCAAAAAACTAAAGCCATAGTCCAGCGAACATTTCTTTTTGTCTCTCATTTCCTTGCTTGGGCAATATTACATCTGTGATATATTATAACAAGCATTTGGATTAATAAGAAAATTAAGTGTTTTTCAAAGCACACTTGTGCAATCTCTTTAACATATGTGCATCTTTAGGGTGTCCTGGGTCCAAAGGTCTATTAGGGTGTCCAGGCTTTGGGGGTTCTTCAGGCAACATAGGACAACCGCCTGGCCCACATGGCACCACAGATGAAATTATAATACATTCCTGACTGAAAAGCCATTCACACACACACACACACACCCACACACACACACACACACACACACACACACAAACACTGAGTACAGGTATCGGGGGTTTGAAATTCTCAGTTGTGACCATCATCTGTTTTTTTAAAAAGATGATCAATAACATATAAGAAATGCCAAGATAAAGGCAGTAATTAGAAAAGTTGTTGGTGATTGTGGCTGTGTATCTACTGTATATTTGCAGGTCCGGCAGAAATGCCAGGAACACATAGTAGCCTTGGGAAAGGTTCCCAAACCCCCCTTCATGGAGATAGAGGATATAAGGGGCATCCAGGATCATCAGGTCTGTATGTTTTTTCTTGCTTTAGTCCAAAGTTTTAATATGTGTATCTTTTTACCAGATTAGAAAAATAATTTGAGTTGTGTGTTTATATCAGAGCTTTGAAATTTTAAAATTCTTTCTGGTCCTCTTGGACCACCTGGGGCACCAGGCACAAGTGTCTTATACAAAGATACCCAGGACCAGTTTGCCATTCTGGATCCCCAGGTTGTAAGCAATCTGAGGTTGTAAGCCCCCATGATGGGCCACATGGGCCTCGTGGCTCTAGTGACTTTCCAGAAACAAAGGGTAATTTCAAATAATCAAAAGATTTCAACAAGATTTCTTGCTTGACTTGAACAAAATGTTCTGATATGATTTTACAGGTAAGAGATATCACAGTGGTTTTATGGGATCTTATGGACCTAAAAGTCAAAAAGGCATCTCTGGACCCCAAAGTTGTAAGGATGACCCTGAACCAACTGTAGTTCCAGGTGGGTGACAGTGTAGCAGAAAAAAAACATGTCAATACACAATTATAATTTAAGTACCCAAAAGGAGATATATTGATGAATTCCCCAAGTTCACCATTAACAAATGCTGGTGACTGTGGATTTAATGGATCCCAAGGTAAATTATGTGATGTAGCATTCCCAAAGGTATCTGTAAAAACATCTGAGTGCATGGGTAAATTAAACTGCATGGGAATGACAAATGTCTTTTTAAAACTTACCTTCATTTTCTTTTCACCACTGTAAATATTTACTGTATATTTTTGTCATTCAACCTCTCATTCTTTAGGTGCCCCTGATCCTTCTGGAGATTTAGGAAATAAAGGGCCTTCTGGCTTTCTTTTGGTTATCCACAGCCAATCGGTTCAGGTACCACAGTGTCCTGCAGGTAGTAACCAGTTGTGGGTGGGTTTCAGTCTCATTTACCTAGATGGACACAAGAGGGCTCACAAACAAGATTTGGGTAAGTCTGCATAGGATTCATTTCTACTTTTTAATTTCTAAAATGAGTTCATGTAGTTTCAAAAAGTGTAACTTTCCCCTTTAATATCTTATCCACGTAGGCAAGCCAGGCTCTTGTCTCCCTGTTTTCTCCACCATGCCTTTCTCCTACTGCAATGAAGATACCTGCTACCACTCAAGTAGCAATGGAAAATCCTACTGGCTTTCCACTTCTGCTTCCATACCCATGAGACCACTAAATGGCCAGGAGATTAGCCTCCACATTAGCCGCTGTGTTGTCTGTGAGACATTGTCACCTGCAGTGCCTTTTCACAGTGAAGATCAAGTTATCCCACTTTGTCCACTGGGCTGGAAGAGTATATGGACGGGATACTCATTCCTTCTGGTGAGTTACACATAAAGTAGGAATGTGTTTATAGATGCCCTGTGAACTAAATTATTTCCATCTAACACAACTGTATTTTAGCACATAGGGGGAAGAGATGGGGGTACTGAACAATCAATGGCTTCTTCCGGTAGCTGCCTTAAGGACTTTCGAACTCATCCTTTCATTGAGTGTCAAGGTGGGCAGGGTTCCTGTCACTACTTTTCCAACCTCTACAGTTTTTGGCTGATCACTGTAGGAGGGATGGAGGACTTGAACCCTCTAAGGTCTGGCACGATCAAACCATCTGAGCAGCAGCGTTACAAGGCCAGACGATGTAATGTTTGCCTCCGGGATTAATGTTTTCTTACCATTCAAGCAATATTTCTACTTATTTCATACACTTTTGTAATATTTTAGATTACTAAAACCAGGGACAGCCCAGCATTGGTTCAACATCAAGTTAAGACCATTGACCAACAGCTGACAGAGCACCAACTGCCTGTTATTATTCTGACCTTTTTGTATTCTGCATTAATCCAACTTGCTTCACAAGAACCTGTAGAGGCAAGAAATTAAACTGACTGTTCAACAGAATGTGTTTTTCTTTGCAATTACAAGTTATGCCCTATTTTTTTATGAATAATTCTGTACATTAAATACTTATTTTATAAACATATACATTGCTTTTTTGATTCATTATTTTTTGTATGTTGATGTGACATTGAGAGTTTAGTAGGTTGTATAACTGGTCAAAAAAGGGTGCTGACTCATGTTTTCTTTGTTTTCAAGTTAATTGTAGAATAAAACAAAATTCCAGGATGATAATAATTTTCGGTTACTATTCATACATCTTTAAGCTATCGACTAAGTTTTAGACCATGTTAAGAAAGCATCAATAAGTTCCTATACCTTTACCAAGCTGTGAAAGTAAGCCAAAAAAGAAACCTAAACTGGATGTTCCGAAATGTTTAGAAAGTAATAATGGTGTGAGGTGTTGGAAGGGTGGGAGGGCTTTTTGCTGACTTTCAGTCGGAGGCCACTAGAGCCTAAAATAAAATAAGACGTGTCCACAGGGGGATATCTCAGAACAATACATAACAATGTCACAAAAAAACTGCCAATGAAAAACATTTTCATTGCAGATTTTAAATCCATATTTATTTATTTCAAAAGAGCCCAAGTGACAATCAGAATACAGGACTTTTTTTTTTCCCTTTTCTTTTTTTTTTTTAAATGTAATGCAAAATGAGAACACAGACAGAGGACTGACAGTGCGGTGCTCTCTCTACCTTTTCACAGTGCATGTTTGTACACACTAAAAGATTGTACATCGTAAATATTACATTTCCACCCTTCATCCATCAATATTATGACAGAGGAAAGTGAATATCTTTAAAACAATCATTTCTGAAACAGCGAATTGCAAGCCTATGTCGCTTGGCCCAAACTCACAGTCACAAATCCACACACACACACACACACACACACACACACACACCCACACAAACAGGCTTTTATTTTCTTCACGCACACACACACACACAGTAACAACACAAAGTAATTTTTTTCTTTAATTCTCACCAAAGAGAGGGTTGCTGCATTTGTACACTCAGGTCTGGCTCACTGACCAAATTAATGATGATACTGGTTATGTTAACATTTTAATGCACAAAAGTAAGACCAATTGAGATGTAGGAAAGGGATTGAGGTAGAGGGTGAAAACAGGAAAAGAATGACATTTATGTGACCAGCCTGATTCAGTGTATTAGAAAATGATTGGTAGTGCTGTTTTTAAAGCCCATGTTTTAAAGGCTATTGTGCAACCCTTGTCTTTTTGACTGCAATGTGATAGGTCCTTAAACAATCTGATATTTCTAAAGTGGTTGCCAACCAATTCTGCATTGGGAACATTGTCAAAGACAACCAAATATAGATGACTGCATGTCGAACACAGCCAGAATCCTGAGGCTTTGCTTTCCAGCCAATAAATTAAAACATAACAACATGGCACAACTCATCACTCGTAACATTTCCCGAAAATATATATAAGCTTAACATTGAACATTATTTCTTCAAGTGCATATGGCTATCATAATCTGCTGTAAAATTAGGAAATCCACTAAAAGCTTAGGTATTGATTGTACTGGCTAACTGTTGCTATCAATTATTTACACTGTTATGGTGGTCATATTGTGTGTGGCATTAAACGGGTGACATTACTCACCAACTCTTGCAAATAATCATTTTAGTATTAAGTATACAACCGTCTGACTGTAACCACATCAATTTGCTGTTATCCTGTGAGCTGTTATTGCTGCTGCCCTCAACAAAGTAAAACAGATATTCTGGCATAAAATAAGTAAATCACCCTATTTGAAGCAGCAAGCAAAGGACTCCAGAAAACCAGAACATTGTTTTAAAACTGTCAAAATGCTGTTCTTGTTTATCTGTTGTTCATGCACCCCTGTTTCCAACACCACGCATAGCAATTTCCTACATGGCCCTGTTCAAAAACTGGAACAGCAGATTTGACACAATAACAGGCTTTGGTTGGTCTCAGACAATTAAAATGCGTGTTGCAATGCACTACATATTAAAACTTAAGCTCATAGCTTTTTTGGACTACTTCATAACATTGCTCTGTCTGTTTCAACAAGTCAGCTTTGAGTTTGAAGCTAGTGACCACCACTCACTAAAATGAAACTTAAACTGTTTCAGTACCAACTGCTGCACATTCTAGAACATAGCTGTCAAGAATTTTAGAGCCCCCTGGCATCTAAAGCACCTCAATGTTCTCTCCTCAACTTATAATACAACAGTGAAAATGTAAAGAATATAGATTTAAGTACTGGAGCAGAATTTCAGAGCTTTTGCGCACCTACAAAGAAAGAATCTGGAATAAAAAAAATTATGTTACTACAGTACAAGTTTTGGTAGATTATGCTATTTAAATTTGAAATAAATTAAACAAAAATAACATTGAAACAAATACTAGATTGCATTCAAATCTATTTTACATAATTTATTATGCTTTATGTTTCTCATTGTTTTATTTAGAAAATATCTGTTCATCACTGAATATCTACTCTACTAATCAATATACAAGAGTTCAGTCACAGGAAATAGAAAAATATCAAATATCACCAGTGATGATAAGAAATGTGACAACCTGAACAAGCAGAAATATTGCAATGGTAACAACTATAGTCCTGACATCAGCGAGTATCACACCCTCTGGTGCACTTGGTGGTCACCCTGTAGCATTGTTACAGGGGAGACCCAGTACCACAAACAAAGGGGAAGGAGTATGTGAGAGTTGTGTGGTAAAGAGGTTGACGGTTTCCTTTTTTTTTTTGTTTTTTTTTTTTTTTCTTTTTTTAAATGTCAGATGGCTGTGTCCCAAAATACAGTTGTTTGTGTTGGGTATGGTGGAGGGCGGATCTGTTTGGTTCCACTGCTCTTTCCACAGCCGGCAAGGATAGATGCATTTTCCTGTTTGTTCTGACTTCGCTCAAGGTGTTTATCCTCATTCCTGTCAGTAGGGGGAGGCCTTTCCAGATATCTCTGCAAGTGTGGATGCTGTCTAGAGAGAATTTCTGAACAAAGTTTACGTTTTCTCTCTATTTGCTCAAGCATGGTGGTGTCTCCACAAATCCATGGCATCTGAAGCATCTGAGTGACAAAAAAGTGTTATTCATATTAATTTAGCTGTAGTTGTAGAGTGTCCACCTGCAGCAAATGTCATCTCATAATATTTAATTATTTATAACTCATAATCAAATGTATAGATTTCCACCTGGATATAGTCTTTGGGCAGTATTCAGATCAAATCAGTTCATTATTACACAGTAGAACATATTTTTACTTTAAGACCCAAATATATGTAGTGAGAATTACTCCCAAGCACAAATCAATTAAAACAAGCTCATCATATAATAGCAACTGATAAAAGAATGTAGATCTAAAAGCCTAACTGAATGCATTAATTCACTGTCTTTTCATCAGACTCTTATCCTGAACAAGTACATCCATTTTGTGTCTATCCTGCTATAAATAATGCCACTGACCTAGTTCATATTGAATACTAACTTAAAGAAATGTATTAAATTATGTCTTCCATGAACTAGAACTTTAAAACCATTAGTATGCCTTATATCTTTTAATGCTTATTAAAAATTATATTGTCAACATTTATGCTAATTGGATACCATTGTTTGACCAGTATTTGAAAGGAACTTAACGATTATTTTATGCTTAGTTGCACTGTCAACAAATGAACTAAAAAAATCACTCCTTGAACAGATTTTTGTAGGATTTGTAGAATTCATGTTACATGTCTGTCTAACGTTATTTCTGTGAATGCCATTAACTTTTAATATAATATACAGTCACGGAAAAAAGTAGAACTCAAGTGCATTCTTTGTGTATTGCGTTCTTCAGATCGTCTTAGAAACCCAGGAAAACAATGTTGGTCTGTTAATATCTCCATGACTGTATGTTTATATAAACATTCAACTTATATAAAAACTTTTTGTTTTTTTTAAAAATCATCATTATTTCTTTTGGACAGCGCGGTTGCTATCTAGTTCCGATGCTATAGAAGGAAACAAGCATCTGAAATGTGTCCTATATTACAACCTAGTAGGACTTGACACCAAATAAAAAATTTACAATTATCCAGTGAAAAATAACAATAAGGAAGTATACAATGCTCAAACAAGGTTTCATACAAAAAGAATGAGACTATTATTCCACGTTAAAGAATGATTTGTATTTTTGAAGTCATGCATGATATGAAGAAAATGAATGTGTCTGCATACCTGACTTTGATGTGTCTCCACAGCTCTCCTTTGTGGTGTTCCCATTGGCGAAGGATTATTTGGCATTAAAGCAGAGCGGCTATACTTAGGTGCTGTTTTTAAATCTACAAAAAAGAAGAATATATATAAACCTCTTTGTCATAGAAAAGCTTGAATACCCTTTCTTTAAGAAATTATATTTGACAATATCATTGTGTTTATCTATAGTTTACAGAAGAGATGTTAGGACTCACCATTTCCAGTTCCCACCGACAAAGGTGGGCTACGGGATGATCTCCCATTGTGAGTGGGTGTAGCTGATGAATGTTGCCCTGAAACTGTGCTGCCATTTCTTTCTTGTGCTTTTGACTGGTCCATGTTTTTGTTTGCTCCTTTATCACGCCTTGGTGTACCATCTGATTTGTGCCCACGTTCTCTATCACACCTATACTCCATTGTAGAAGGATTCTTAGTGCACTTGACGTCATAATAAAGCTGCTCTGAGCCATTGAGACTTCTGTCTTTGCTGTCCCGTCTCACTTCTAGGCCTGTCCTACTCAGGTCTTTACTCTCCTGCCTTGGTAAAAGAGAGGGAGGAAGGTCCCCTCCATTGTGACTGCTCCAATCTCTACCTTCATACTTAAAGTCAACCCTGTTGCTCCTGTAAGTTTCTTGTTGATGCAGCATCTCAGGTGGCTGGTCTATTCTTCCTTCATATTTATGTTCAGTACTACTTCTTTCTTTCTCAACACTCTCTTGATGGAGTAAGAAATCGGGACGATTGTCTTTGCATTCATGCCTATATTCTGATCCATTTCTAGATCTCTCTTTGCTTTCTTGATGAGACAGGAGCTCACTGACCCGGTCTCTACTGTCTTGCTTTGATTCAAAACCATTCCTGCATCTCTCTTTGCTGTCCTGTCTAGGTAAAAGCTCAGGTGGCCGATCCAGCAGTCGCTCCCTGCTTTCATGCTTGTAATCGATACCATTCCTTGCCTTTTCCTTGCTTTCTTGTCTTAATAATGGGTCACGAGGTTGCTCTATCAATTTTTCCTTGTCTTTGCTGTCTTGTCTTTGTGAAGATTCTGTTTTTAGTCCTACATTTCGATCTTTATTGTCTTTCCTTGGCATTAGTTCACCATTGCTAAGACCTCTGTCCTTTGAGTCTTTTTTTATCAAAGGTATGGGATCTGAGGAGCTGCAACTTCTGTCTTTGGAGTCCCGTCTTCCAGGTATTGGCTCTAGAGAACTGGAGGACTGATCCTTGCTGTCCCTGCAGACAATAGGCATGTCTGTACTGTTGAAAGTGCGGTCTCGACTGTTGCGTCTGTGAAGGGGAGGTTCTGTATTGCTGCCACCTCTATCTTTGTCTTTTTCTTTATCTTTTTCCCTTCGATGAGAAGACTCCTTGCTATGACGCTCTTTGGACTCACGCTTGGATTCCTTGCTGTGGCTATGGCGTTCCTTACCTTCTCGCCTAGAATCACTGTGTGACTTGACCTTAGACTCAGCTGCAGAGGAAAGAAAAACTGCTATTATACCTCCATCAAAACTTGGATGTTTTCATACTGTGGTAGATAACTCTTAGTCACAATTACCACGTAGTAAATAAATGGTTTAAGTGAACATGATTTTCTTGCTATATTAGGTAACATCCACTAGATGGCGCTTAATCCTTTTGTTAGTGTTAGGAGGAGCACTGAGAGCATATAAATAAAAATATAAACCATTTTTTCATCCATTTTATAAAGCTTCTGTTCTTCATGAAAAATTAAATCTTTGATTAAAATAAAGAAAGAAAATCTTAATTGAGGTCAATTTAAGTTAAAGTTATTCTACTCTGAAAGCAATATGTAACCTAATATCCTTCTCTGTTTCTGCTTTCTCAAGGTGCACATCTGTGCCAGCCTGATTGGCTTAGCCATGGGAAAGATATGTGCTGATTGGACAAAATGGGAGTTAAAAGATTTCAACATCCCTGTCAGCTGCTCAACAGTCGTTTGTAGACCACCATACCCTGAGCTGTGATTGGCTGGATTACCCATGGGAAAAAAAAACTGGCAAATAAGAAACAGGGGTTTTGCTTCCTTCCCTTGTTGCTATGTTGTAGTTGCTAAGAGTATTTACTGAGGGTAGAAGTGTAGATTCTGTGTGTCATAATCTATGCTTTATGGAAAAGGTCCTCAATGAAACCATAAAGTACAGATAAGAATTTTAGCTTTATTACTGAAATTTCCTCAAATTGTAAAGACAGAAGAAGGAGTATAGCACTACAGTTTCCAGATTTTAGGTTTTGTGTATATCTGTATATTTCAGTTTTTATCTTAGGATAATTTCTATATTTTTGAAACATCTATTGCCTTTTAAGAGGGTCATTCATAAAAGCAAATATGTAAAGGTTACATCATTCATACTCAACATGATTACTTTTGTAGGATATGCATTATGTCCTGAAACAACAAAGTCAATTTGTGTTTTCCTGATTGCTTTTTACAACACAATTCTGATCTAAGTCAGTTTTAATACCTTTTCAGCATGAAAGATAACTTCCTGTCTTTGAGCAGATTCTGCTTTTCTCTGCAAATGAACCGAGGAACAGGTTTTGGCAGCATCTTGAATAAATGTGGCATGAATATCGGTATTTAAATCTGATGTTTACATATTTAAAAGTAATCCTGCCTGATGGCATAATGCCATGAGTTGGTCTGAGAGACCCGCTGTCCGCTTTAGTCTATAATCCCCTCAGATTAAACTGTACGATCTGTATCTGACTTGGCTTTGTGGGCCTAGATTATTCAAAGGCAGAAATTCCAGAAACCATTTTGTAAACATTTTGGAAAACTATATAAATTAGCAGGGTTGCTAATCTTTACCAAAAATAAGAAAAATTAAAATGATTTTTTTTTTATCTGTGATACCATTAGATTTTGGAAAAGGTTTCTCGTGTGGCTGTGTCTTTAAAACTTACTGATCAGTTTATGCAATAGTTGAACATGCAAGTGGACAGCCAGTTGCATTTCTTTTCTATTTATTTATCCACATCTTAGTTAACTAGATCGAGAATATTGTACTTACATATTATATATAACACCTTATATATTACACCTATACTTAACATAAAAACAAATCTAGGATTTAACTTACTCTCTCCAGGTTCTTTAGATTTTCTTCCACTTGTGTTTTTCTTTAACATATTCCGTCCTGTGGTAAACAGGTTTGTTAGTTCATCAAGTGGACTGGTGGGTGTGCGCGAACGACCTGTTGACACATTCTGCATAGAGCCATGGAGTCGTCCAACACCTTCTTGAGGCGGGGAACCTTTGCCATGAGGGGTAGCAGAGGCACTCCGTGGGAGACCCCCAGGAAATGGGATTGGAGCATCAAAGGGAGGTGTACGCATCAAGCTCAGAGGGGTGAGACAACGACCCATACTGACTGGTGAAGGACAGGCTGAGTGGCTTCGCTGATAGGATGATGATGAGGAAGATTTATAGAGAGTACAGGGGAGTGGAGGTGCAGAGGAGCGGCCTGAGACAGTGAGAGTCGGGGTAGCAGTGAGCTCCCGACGAATATGAGCAGAGGAAAGAGGCTCACTTGAAGAAGTGGGAGATTTGCTATAGGGTTGATTCTCCAGCATTGGTAATTTGGCTACATCTAACGGTGTGAGAGGAGACTCATCTGAGTTTGGTGAGCATTGGGCTGGTGCTGGTGGGAACACTAGCAGTGGGGGCCGGTGAGAAAGTAAATTAGGAAAGGGTGCAGGAATGTCACAGAGAGGAATGTTTCGAGGTGTTGAACAGCGGCTGAGAGGCTCAGGGTCATAGGGTGCCGGGGTGGGGCAGGCAGAACGACATCCAACAGGATCGGTTCGGTATTCCATATCATCCAGGGCTGGATACTTCATTTCCTCATACACAGACTCTCCTGGTTCCTCATCCTCACTCTTCAATGGTTCTCGCAGCCCTATGTCAATCCCACCCATTTCTATATAAACCGGTTCATCCTCACAGTCATCTATGGGACTCTCATCACTCTGGGGAGGCGAGGGTTTACGCTCACAAGGGGATGTGGTGAGCTGGAGGGGTTTGGATGGGCAAACACCACTGCTTCCATGACTCCTAATGTAGGACTCATCAAAGGAAACACTAAGTTGTGTATTGGGGTTCCTTTTGGGTTTTGGGGGTGGCACCCTCCTACAGTCCTCATTGCATCCTTGTGCTGGTAAAATACAGAAAAGACTCAATTAGCAAATTTACAGTATTAATAAAGTTCTGAAGTATGATGTCTTGATCATTTATCTGTTATTATATGCCATTACAATGCCTCATAAATGGATTCCTATGGTGACACATTTTAAACTGTAGCCTATAAAGGCGTTTTTTCCTGAGTCATCCTGAAGTCATCTCAGTCTATGTTCTTTCAACTCTGTATTCCCCTGTACCTGTGAAAGGAAAACCTCTCTACAGCATAATGGTGCCCATACCATGTTTCAGGGGGTAAGTCTGTTTCCTTGTTGAATGAAGAAATGCTTTTCTTTTTCTAAGCTGGCCACAGCACCATTTCCAAGTTCCCTACGTCACTTGTGGCAACTCAGGTTGCCCCCTTGTTCCTCTAAGTAATGCTTACTTGACATGTTATTAGAATTTGCAATTTTCCACAATCTTTCCATTTTGAAATAGACTTTGTCACATGTTTTTCAAACCTAACCCTGCTGAAAGCCATTCAGAAAAATATTTCTTGTATCTTAATTTATACTAAATTATTACAATTTTTAAAGGGTATGGAGAATTTTTCAAGAAAATATTTTATTTGTTATCTGGTCCTTCAAATCAATCTATTGTGTTTGTCACATGAGCTTATTAGTATTGGCCAATTAAAACTAAGGAACAGAAGAAGAACATAAAATGGCAAAATAGGCAAAGGCAAAATGAAGAATTTTAACATCTTAGTAAAACATTTCCACTCCACTGACACTGGACCTTTCTACATTGCCAGGGTCAACTGTAGGTCATCGCATAATGCTAAGAGCCATACCTTGCATGTGATTTGTGGAAACAGTTGAGGCATATGCATTTACTAGGTCAGATATATAGTAGAGAGGCAGTATGAGAGGATTGTATCTGGGTCACACACACTGTGGAGCTTCCTTTTGATAGCGATGACGTGGTATTGCAGTGAATCTCTTTAGATGTGGTGCAGAGTGGCTTTGGTACAGTGCTCATATTTCATAGATATTACTGTATAATAGCAGCACAGGGCAAAACAGTCATTCAGTTGTGTGTGTTACAATGTATTATTGGGTCAGTCGATAAAATTTTTGGATAGAAATGCCCTTCCCTAGGATAGGGAGTGAGGGGTGAGAGTAGAAAAGAGAAAAAAAACAAGCTGAAATTTTCAAACTGCAGATTTTAGGGCTTTAATAATTTAGATACCAGATGGCCCCAGACATGCATATTTCCTGTAACTGTATGACTCACCACTCATTACTACAGTGTATACAACTCAATGCATGTAGACTACACATTACTTCATATTAATTGATGGAAATCATGAAAACAATTTAAGCCACACGTCCTCACTTTCTTAAGTATGTTTTTCTATGAAATTTAACAATGCACTTGTTTGTCCTCTATTACATCTGCAGCCTTTGTATCGTAAAATCATCATCAAGTAAATCATTTTTCATTTGTATGTAAATGTCTCTTAATTTGTTTTAATTTTTCTACAATGTACAGTACAGATAAAATCCTACCAATAGTGGCTATATATTTTTTAAATTGCTCCCTAAATATTTATGTGAATACTTGCAAGAATTTGTACATGAGCATGCAATAATATTCAAACTGATTATTTTCTACTCCATGACAGCAAAATACTTTACTATGCAATGATTTTTTTCTTGTCAGGTGCAAAGATCTGTATCAGCACGCATGCTAACATCACCCGTTCAAACATCCTTTACTGCATGTTTTTTTTCCTTCTCTAACTCTTGCTTCCTTTTCTCCCCCTCCCCCTGTTGTGGATGAGTTTACCCGCAGCACCCTCCCCCTCCCTCTTCTCCAGGGGAAAACGAATCTAGGTCAATCGCTCCTCCTGAATGAATTTTACTCTGACAAGCTCCTCCCTTTTCCATAAAAAACACCAGCTATGGAGCAGGCAAACCTCGCCTTAGTTAGGGACACCCTCACACTTTGTCCCTGATTGGCTGACTGAGCTCAAACCCAAGCATCTGTGGACTCTATTGGCCCGAGATGTCTAGCACTACTGTGATTGGCTGGGCTGCAGGGGGTCTTGTTTCTGTGGGCTGGTTGCCGTGGTGCCCAGGAAGATCTGTGTGTGCACACAGAAATCCCCACCAATCTGAGCCTGGCTGGGTAACTCCCTAAACACTACATTGTCAATAAAGGAAGCTAATGAAAAATAAGTCAGATCTTTACTTGCTTCATATGCCATAACAAGGATCATGATATAATTTAGTTCACAACGCATTTGAAACCTGTTTTTTCCCTTGTTTTTGCATTTTATACAAACATTTGTATTCAAGACAGTTTGAAATCATCATCATTAAAAATCTTAAGTTTTTTTCACACATTCAAGAATTAAGTTTTGCATTCTTCACTAAGGATTGCAATACATACATAAAGCCTTTGCAGTATATTTTTAAAGAGCACTTGTTAAAAATTATCAAGAAAGTTTCTTTTATATCAAAGCATGAATACTCAGTATACTTTCTTCAATTTTTGGGGTATTATAAACAAACTTTGTTTTGCTAGAGGTTCAACAGACCAGAGGATTATGATTGACACTGGATCAATGATATCATTTATAAAACTGATCTTTATAGAATTAGGTATTCACTGCGGATGGAGTTTTTAAATTGCTTGCCTAAACCTCTTAGAATTATCACAGTATACAGAGGCACACCCAGAAACCTCTTAGAGAAGTGTCTCCAAATCTTAGAGTGGCCAAATTTAAACAAAAGCTATAAAAAAATGAAACCAAAAAAAGAAAACATCAAAAAAAAAATACATTAAAATTGTTGTGGTCTCCAGACAGTGGATGGTGGGATTATGGTCAAGACTGATTGGCAGAGATGTAAAAGCTGCTGAATTTCCCCAGTTTTTGCATTTGTAAAGTTGATTCTTATAATGTTACGCGTTAAAAAAACAATACACAAGCCAAGGTTTAGCTTGTGGATATTTTATTTTGATAACTGGTTATTGAGCTGTTGTCTATCTTATGAAAGCCAGCTGGGTTTATTTTAATAAGAACCAAAACTAACCGAATTAGGATTCAATGCAAAAGTTCCAGTAAATAATTGAAAATACTATGAAAAAATACATGTAAAATTTTTTTTAAGAATTTCTATTAATCAATCAAGATGATTTCTATTAATTAATCAAGATAAATCTTAACTACAAAGACAGATACATAAGTGTTTAAATAAGATGTTTTATTTGTGTATGTATGTATGTAATTGAGCCGGATGAGATGAATTGTCGGTTTATAGGTATAGATTGAGGGTATGAATCAGTGAGGAGGTGAACTGTTTAAAAATGTGAAAATTGATTCTCTGATCAAGTTGATGTTGTAGGACATGTTCATGGCACCATACATTATTTGTTAGCTTCTTTTTGGTTCAGACATACAGCACAGAGCTGGGAGACACACATTATAATCAGAGGAAAACATTTAATCTGAAATGCAAGTAATGTTACCTTATAACAGTAACCTTTTAAGATATATACATGTATATTTATATTCAAGCCTCCTTAACTACAGCTGTGTATAATATGTGGTCTTAGTGTGAAGAATTCTGTCAAGAACTAAATGTCATGTCATTGTGCGAGAAACACTGCTGAGGAGGGGAAAGCAGGGAGCAGCTAAATATATCTGCAGCAGTGTCGTGTAAAGTGCCACCAACACTCACCATCACATCTTTCTCCCTGGCAGGTGGAGATAGCACTGTGGTCCACAGCATCAGATGACATGCTCAGCTTGGTGGCTGGGTCTCTCCTAGGCTTAGGCGGTGGCTGCTTCCTAGAGGTCGGACTCCCCACTTCCTCATCTCCTCCTGCTCCCCCTCCGCTGTTTCCCCCACTCCCAACAGACTGAAGTGACTGGGAACGGACTGAAAAGCCCTGCCCACAGGCAATGGTGTGCAGGTGGGGCAAGGGCATGCACTCCTGTGGGTCAGGCATGGTTATTGAGCCCATACGCAAGTGTTTGCCTTCTGTTGCTATGTCTTCACCGGTTCTGAAAGCAACAAGACGAAGGAAGGGAGGGTAGAAGGAAGAAAATAAAATTAGCTTTGAAAATAGATGATTAAACACGTCAGCTCTAATGCAAGGTGAGAAGAAGAATAAAACACATACAAATACATTTTTGTTTGCATTACATGGGTAAACAGAGAGGTGTAAGATCAATAGCCAAACTTAAAGTACCCACATCTTTACTCTAAGCTCTTCTTGCCAGTCTGTGAGTGTTTGCCTTATTCATCCTGTGTGAGTGGCTTAAAATGCTGCCAGAGTACTATTAACAAATGTTAATTCTACCAACAGCATGAAAGTCACCAGAGCAAAGGGAAAAGTATTGATTTGAGTTTAACCCTGGATATGTCTAACAGAGGTCAAACAAATACAATGAGAGCCACACTCCCTGTAAAAAGTCAATACCCATAAATGGATGATTGGTCTGAATGTAGTGTTAATGATGGCCAAAAGAGAAGCCCTAATTGAAATGAATGTGTGTGTAGGTGGGTGTGCTTCTCATGTCTACAGTATGCTTCAACTCTGCTTTTTATTTGACATTTGCATCCTTATTAGAGAGACACATAGATGACTGATATGAATGATTACCTTTTTTTACACAAGTGGTAGGAAGTAGACCACATATATCTTTAAGCTAAGCATATGGATGCTATTTTGCTGACACTGTCTCCTTCATGGCCAGCTGCTGAATAGAAGGTGTGCTGTAGGTTGGGTTTAAAAGTCAGGGGCTTAACTTTGCCTAGCAACAGGGTACACAAACATATCCAACACAAAACAAGCTGGCCTCTCACAACAATAACAACCTACATGTGCACTTCCTAATATTTGCACGTGGTTGCATCATAATCAGGTCAGTTTTGTTTAAAACCTACACAGGTGGTTCAACTAAATGCTGCCAGCAGCAAGATGTGAAACATCAGCATTACAAGGCAGGGAAATAGGGAAACCAAAGGATGAAATAACTTTACACAAAAGCATTTAGTTTTTTTCAGTTTAATATAAAAATATTGTTAGTATGATAAGGTTTTGTTGTCAAATTTCATTTGAAAAGAAAAAAATTTGCACCTGCTAGATATAACCACATGTGTCATAGGAATATACAGTTTTTTTTTTCCCAAGTGCATGTCATTGCATTTCCAGTATGCATGTGTTGAATGTGTTTTTTGGTGGCTTGGTGTGACTGGAGTGCTGGTGGCTGGGTTATTTTTAGGATATTTGCCCAGTGATTGGCTAGAGGAACGACCACAGGTGCAGTTGGACCAAATGAAGTTGACTTGTTGTCAGGCAACTCTGCTTCTCTCTGCGACAATGTAAAAGTATATAAATATCAGCCCAAGAATTAAGGACTTCACCGAGAAAAAAAGAAATAGATTCCCACAAGTGGATGCAGACATTCACAAAAAAAGGAGGGGAAAGAAACGTTTGAAATTTGCATGCATGTGCAAATGTAGGGAAATTGAAATATCTTTTTTTTCTATGAGCTGCTTTGTGGGAGGGACTAATGGTTAGAAATTGACTTGCATATACATTTCTATGTGGTTATATGAGGGATTTTTGGTTTCGAGTGGAAAAACAACAAAACACTAATGGAAGAAACTGTTAGTGGGAAGGCCTGCCTTGCTCAAAACCAACAGGGTGATTCAATTGGGCTTCATTTCTCGAGCTGTCACCAGGCAGAACACATCTCCTGTAACTGAGCTCACACTTAATCTCTCTCTAATAAGTTCTTCCATTTTTTGCCTTTACCATTTTGCACCATAATGCACTTTTAACAAGATCTGTACCCTTAATGTAATCCTGACTGCTGTTTTTTTTTTTTTCTCCAGCTAAGTACCCCTCTCTTTCTTGCATGCACATCCATGCTTGTGTTTATCCACTGGCAAAAACAATATGTATTTTCACACTCTTATTCAGTTACTGGAAAAATAGGCCATCTCACTGACCTACTTGTAGGACTTAAAAAATCTCTAACTGTGCTTCTCAAGTGGATAGGTATTAATGTTGTTGCTGTGGGAAAATCTAAAAGAAAGCAGATGTCCCTTTTCTCAAACATCCCATGTGCCTAATTCATCAAGTTGCTACACATTATTACATCAGACTGCTTATATAGATGGGGGGAATGTTTTGCTGAAGTTAATGAGGACAGAGATATATTATGGGATTTCAAACTTTAACCATCTCCCAAAATGCCTGAAGCATTGACAATTATGGCTCTAAATCAGCTTTGATCACATAAGGAAATAAAATTGTTAGCACTCTGTACTGATTTGTCTATATCTAAGAGTCAGACAGAGGACAACAGGAATACTATTGTCAAGGAAAAGATCTTTTAATTTGTATCACCTTTTACTTTGCTTATGAACAAAATTTGTCACCTAGAATTGTATCAATGTATTAAATGGAGCACAATATAAAACTCTAAACATAGTTTAAAATGTTGCATTTTTCAGAATGAATATTTTGAATACCTTATTATACTATGTTGTGTTTTTTCATACTGAAAGGGGTTTATCTTGGGGAATGATCTGATTAACTGGAGGTAAATAATGTACTTCTCTCACCTTCGTTATCTGTTCTTTGACACCTGGTAAAACCAAACATATTTTTATATGATGCAAAATATCACAACTAGTGGATGAAGAGTAGAGTACTTGTATTTTTTGAATTTAAACCTAAATATTTTGGAAAAGAATAAAACAAATAAACATATTTGTCTTTTTTTTTTGCAACCATTGTGCAGCACATACAATAGCAAAAAAAACACCTGACCAAATATGATTCTATTCTAGTGATTAAGTAGGCAGGGCTCCACACGTGTTGTTAGGTGAGGGCCCAGACTAAGTTGCTGTTGCTAGGTGATGGATAGTACCTGCCCATTATGATGGTTTTTGTAACAGCTTATTTTGCAAAAAACAGAAAAACATTTATTTTTCACCAAAAAATGGCTAGAAATTTGTTACCTTTTCAAAGAACCAAACATCAACAGTGATAAACAATTACTTTAAGTGGATAGGTTATATAGGCCTAATTTCATGATACAATTAGTTTTCAAGTTAAATACTTTTTTCGAACCGAAGTATGAAAACAGGATTCAAAATATATTAAAGCATATAATCCTACTTACTGTATAAGTAATGAAATGACAAGCTACTGTTTATTCCTATACTAAGCAGAGGAAAAAAGTCCCATACTTCTTTCTCATTTTTATCCTGACAATTTTAAACTGTTTCTCTGGAAGTTCCCCCTCCTCATTCTTGAGACTTAAAAGAGCAGCAGTGACCTCTAATCAAGGACGAGTCCTAAATAAGTCCATCTGAGCAATTAACTATCCTGCATAAGATCATGGTTCACCCTTTGCAGCCTTAAACTAAAACAACTATTCACAACCATGATAGGCACCTTTTGGCCACCCCCCAGTCCCAATTCTCAATAACCTAAGGTAAACATTGTCACATGAATAATGTTACAAAATGATTGGTAAGAACAATGGATGAAACTAAATGCTTCCATTTTCTAAGAAATAAGTTGGTAGCATTATGCTAATTGATCTTTTTTTGGCCTGTTTTGGCTGCTGGGTTGGTTCACTGTCTTCCTACCTCCTTATGGCTTCCTCCTGTTTTCTTTTCTTGTCTTTTTTTTCTTGCAGGAATGTCCTGTTTCTCTCATTCCTGGCGTGGTCCAAGTTCTGAGAAACCAGCCTGTCGTAGGCTCTCAGCCCATTCTCTTCAATATATTGGAAAAAGCTGAGAGTTTCCTCCTCTTTGGAACTCATTCTTCAAGTCTTTGCACTGCATTCTGATAGGAAAATATAACAACGTTTAGTCATAGTTGTTTACCTAATCAGGCCACAAAATTAAAAAGATGGAGATGAAAAAACATAAGGCATTGACTACAGTGTATCACAAAATCATTTATGATCTCTTAACCATTGGAACCAATTGCCTCTAGAAGCCACTATTAATTTTACAATGTCCCTGTAGAGGACACAAAGGTGGCAGAATTCTGTTGTGAGGAAGCGTTTCCACCTTGTAAACAGAGGAAGGAAAGTTGAAGAGAGCTCATGAGTGTAGCTTCAACAGGACATTCCTAGAAGAAAACTTGTTATAGACTGCTGAAGTGTACAAGTATACAGGGATGGCTACAGTGGACTTTCATAACTACTGTTTTTGCTATTTATACTTGTACAAGCCTCTCTATTATTTTCATATAATAAAAAAGCCAGGAGTATAAAAAATCCATAAACTTTAGATTTATAAACTTTTCTGACTTAGGATGTGTCGTCTATTTCCAGTGGAACGTTTATGGTGTTAGTGTTTGTAGCACAATCATACTGGGAAAAGTGTAATTATTTTTTAGCTCCCTATTTTAATATTTATTTACAGTAGGAGCTCATTTTCTCAGTTGTTTTAGCACATTTTCTGCATGAAATCACAGGTTTTATAGTAGTGAGCATGTGAATCTAAAAGGACAGCTTTCATTTCCCCATGGTTGTAATATGTGCTGTGTTCAAATTTGCAAATATAGCCCTCCTGGGACTTATAAGATCAGCACAGACAAATTGAAGCAAACTCAATTAACAGAACCGTAGCTTTGCACTAACAAATAATGTAGATTTTTTGTTGCTGTTATTTTGATTCAAAAATTTATCTCTGTTGGCTTCTATAAGAAAATCCTTGCTGCATTGTGTTTATAGAAAATAAAAAAAAAATGCTGTGGGGAGAAATTCTAGGTTTCACTCATAAACTATAATCAGTTTAGAGTAAAAAATATTTGCATGTGCTTGAGCACAGGCGGGAGCAGTTGATAAAAAGATTTAGAGAGCATACATGTGTTGGATGCATTTGCCTGAAAAACCCTTCCAACCATATGCAAAACATGCAGCAGCCTTAACTTCAATTTAGAGAGGCTAGGAGAGGATGAGTAAAAGAGTGCATGCTTTTATGTAGGTCAGTGTTTTCAGATCAGCGTAAGACTCCTGCTTGTTTACGTGTGAGAGCAGTGGTGGAAGGGGGTAGGGGTGTGTGTGGGCTTGTGATAACTGCATGTATGTTGTGTGTGGGGATGCTAGGGCAAAGGGGGGGGGGTCTTGGTCTTGGAGGGCAGCCAGATGGAGACTGCTAGCCTAACAGGGAGGGTAGCCATTGTCTGGTCATCCTCAGCATGCCTGCATCTCATGTCTACCAGTGCATCAGCATGCACGTGAGGTCAAAGGAGCTACACTCCTTTAGATAGCCTTTAAATTTTTTTAAGGCATGTGGTATTATTGGTGTAGAAAATATGAGAGTTTATTCTAAGGTGCAGAAGCATGGTGTAAAAAGATCTTAGGTTTTTGTTTTTGGGGGGTATCTTAATAAGAATAAATTAGTTCCTAAAGCAAATGCAGACTTGCATTCATAAAACTGCAGCTGTACCACAGGGGAATGGCACTACTTTTAGAAAAAAAAAGAGGTAGGCTACACCATCATAGGTGCTGAGATGAGAAAGCTCTGTAGAAATAGTGTTTGTGTTGAATTAAGCCTACTGGCCTAATCCTGTGAGCCTGCATCAGGAACATTGTAATCAGCTTGTTTATAGTGTTTTTATCAACCTTTCTAAAGCTTTTGTCTTTCAAAAACTCACTAATGTAAAAGTATATTATTATTCTCTTACTTAGACAAAATCTGAAATTTCTCTAACCAGTAAATTTTTTTTTAAATCTCAGTTTCTCTCACCCCATTTTGCGTTTTTCTTGCTTCACCCCCCACCCCTCCTCCAGCTGTTTGCCAAAAATGACAAAAGCTGCAACAGTTAAAACAGATGTGCACTTTGGTGGATCATTTCTGTTTCCTGGCAACCATGTCACTGGAGAGGGCCAGCATGAAGATTTTAAAGACAAAATGTCAAAAAAATTTCAAGCCCAGCAGTCTGGAGGCCACATGCATGGATGCTTGCACACATCTACACATATACAGACAAACATCAATGCATCACAGTTAACCGCAGCTAACCTCTACTTGCTTTAAGATCAAAAAGTCCAATACCAGGGAAGCTTAACAAAAAGCAAATCTTTTTATTTATCAGTAGACTTTTGCCAAATAACAATATGTGTATCATATAAGTATGTTGGAAATAAGTCTAACTAATCCCTTACAAGACATTGTTGTTTTAAAACAATCATAATAGTGTATACTTACAAAAGTTATTTGTCCTTACTGTTGTGTAGATTGAAGTGTTTTCTGTCTTTTCCTGTGTCCAGAGTGCAATGAGAAACTCTGACCTACACTGGAGAACCCATGCATTCTTCCACTCAAATTCAAATAGGCCTCCATCCATTTTATTTTCCAAAATATTGTGCCCCACTAGAAAAAGTCCCAGTGACCCAAAATAAAAATGGGACTAGAAGGGAGCTGAGCCATTGGGTGCTCTGCCCAATGCTCCCTTCTACTGGGCGAAAAATTGGACAGCTCCAATCCGAATGCTGTCAAACTCTGAGCAAGCTGTAATCTTCACTTCTGCACACATCTGCTTGTCCAAAAGAAAAATGACACAACTGGAAATGCACACTTTACAAAAATGCATATCATATCCTCTTACATCAAAGTCCTCTCTCAGCCACAAAGCTTAGCTGGCTTTTAAAATGTTTCAAAATCTTCTTTCCCTTATAGTTCCTTTGTCTGTTTTATTGGATCAAAGTGCCACAAGAATAATAAAAAAGGGCTCCACATCCACACTGTCTTCATGGTTAACGTAGAGCAAGAGTACGGCACTCCATGTCGATTCCTGTGTCCTGTTCAGCAAATTTGCTTGGTACTAAAGCGGATGACACTGGGCTTCCCAACTATACATCAAAACAAGTAGAACACACCCACTCCCTACTGTAGCCACCTTACTCTGATACGTCAGCCTCTCTCTCTAGCTCTCTTTCCAACCTCTTCATTCATTGCCTTTTCTCTTGTGAAGCCTCTTTGAACTAGTATCCCAAAAACACTAATGTAAGAGCCTCAGTCTGCAGGCATTTATTGTTTTTTTTCTAGCGTCTCAGTCGTCTTCCTCTCTGCAGCTTAAGGGAAGCTTGAGCTTGAATGTGTTGTTCTACTGTCAGTACCATGGAGAGCTCTCAGGGGGGGTGAAAAGGCGGAGAGTTGACTGGGTGGGCAAAGAGGGACAATTGCAAAGATGGAAAAAGAGGAGGGGTAGTGGGAGGAGTCAAAGGGTTAACAGGGTGTGACCTCATCAGACAGAGCCTCCTCTTCCCTAGCAACCACTGCGATTCCTTTTCGCATATACCCCTCCTCCCCCTCTCCTCTCTTGCAGTGCGTAAATAAGACCAGGATATGAAAGCAATAGCAGTAAATGCATTGCGTTGCCCTCAAGTGTGTTCTTTACATGTGTTGTGGCAAAAACAAAGTGAAATAAGGGAACTAGACAGAGGAAAAACAAAAGTAATTTAAAATTTCTATATGACTGAAATAAAACACTGAGGAAAGATTAAAAGTGAGCACACCAACATATAAAACAAACTAATCAAGTTCAAATGTTTACCCACAGGCCACAATAGTACAAAGTAAAAGAAAGGACAGAGGCAAGACTGAGCCTTTGTTTTTGTAATTCGTTTGCCACTGTCTGGAGGATGAGAACAATCAGTTTCCACATAGGTTTTGATTGTTTATATTCTTGGAGTGAGTGCTAAATGGTGCAAGAGCAGAAGCTGTGGTGGTTTGGGGGATGGGGGGTGGGGGCGGGAAAATGAGGAAGAATGGGTGATTAGACAGGACTGGGTTTGCCTGAACAGATTAACACCATCAACACAAAAGGATTAGGAAGTAGAGATCTGTTGTTTTTATCAGCCGTTCCCTCCATTTCTCTTAACCTACCCTTGTTTCAGTGGGTTTTTCCTCCCAAACTGTTGTTTATTTCTTACCCATTGGTTGAGAAGAAGGTGCAAGCTTTTTAGAAATCATATCCCAATTAAAGTCATACAGGGGTCAGTTCTGGGAATGACAACAGCTGATCTTGCAAACGTGTGGAAGTTTGCTAAGGGACCATAAAGAGCAACAACAACACTTTGAAGGTAGTATGATCAACAAATGTTGTTTGTTTAGAAATCAATACCTTGAGGGGTAAAACCGGTTGGTAGGTAGGATCCAGCTTGTATCTCTACAGCCAATTCAACTCTCATAACAACAAGACAGGTGTTAACAACAGACAACCCAAGTTATGTAAATAAATAAAAAGTATTTTTAAAGGTTTGAGCTCTTATTGCCTATTGTGAAGAATACAACCAATTGATTTTGCACAAAGCAAGTCAGTCCAATCATACTGGCTTATCACATGCACACATAAACATGTGGATTTATTCAAAAAGCTGGTGCAGCCCCCTTGTGCCCTTTCTCAAAGGGAATATTTGGAGCTCATAGGGGCCCTTTAGAGAGTAAAAAAACAAAACAAGGGTGAAAAAGGTTAAACAAATATTATCACCTCCATGAATCAAAAGTAGTTTGTTTTGTGAACAGTAGAGCACACTCCCTCTGGGACAGAAACAAGGGTAAAAACAGAATGCGATTGCAAGAACTTTGCAGTTCACATACTGTATGTTAGGAGGAACACATTTGCATATAACGATAGAAACATCAAAACACAAATTTGCATGTGTTCAAATGCATGCATAGACAGATTCAAATCAAAGTAGTTTAAATTAAAGTTTCCCATTGTCTTAATCTACCACAAATAAACAATTGCATATCATGTTACCCAATGTTCCTTTGTAAAGCTAAATAAGATCTGTAAATGCATTTTATTCTGGAACCATTGTCTCCTTCTAAAATAATCCTACATCTAATTAAAGTACTTTAATTGAGTCGATAAACTTATCAATTGATAAAAAATACATGTTTAACACTATCACAGTAGGTATTCCAAATAATAAATTTGAAATAAATGTAATTAAAACATTTGAAATCAACCTTTTAGGTTGGTTGGAGTTATTAATAGCTATGGGGTTATTACTTCTCAGACTTTTAGTTTTCCTGAGAGAGTATGGTCTGATGCAGTGTTCCCTTTACATTAACCATTAGTCACTGGGTTGGATGTGGACCCATGTTTACTTGCCACCAGGCTCAATAAGGAAGATAGTAAATGAGGTAAAAGAAAAACCTGTGTGTCTTGGTGAAATAAGCCTTAGACTGAGCTTTAAGCAACAAACAATCAGGATGGGTTTATTTTAAAACAAAGGACAGGTACTGAGAAAAACATTCATGCCTAAAAGTAATCTATAGGAAGGAAATCTATTTTGTTGTTTTCTTTCCCAAATGCCATATAAACCCTTTTGGAAAACATGGTTCATGAATACTTATCAAGAGATTTTAAATAGGGATAGTATTATAGTAATATACAATTACAGTGAAAATGGGTTGTCACTGGATCCCTTCTTTGTGGTCCAAAAAAACCACATTTCTTTCTCGGTTCTTTGATCCCATTGAAAGCCAGTGTGGTTGACTGAAGAAAAGAGAGCATAAGAAAAGATTTGAGCATTCTAGAGATATTTAATAAACAGGACACTTCAAATAACTACTTTTCTATGTTCTGACCTTGCGAAATGTCACCATTTATTAGTTTCAAAATAAATCTAAAAAATGCAAACATAGTCCATGGATATATAAACTAAAATTGCCACACATATGGTCTTAAAATAGAATAGGTTTTTTTTGTGTGTGTGTGTGTTTCAAGGAAATCTTGACCGTAAATACATAGGCAAGCTTCAGCTAAGAGTGGCAACCATATATGATAAACATATATTCTAAAGGGGCGCTAACTTGGGAGCTCTCGCTTAATAAGAAGGAAAAGAAATCTGTACAACATATTTGAGGTTTAAAACCAAACAACATGCTTAACTTGAATACACATGGAAACAGTGCAGTTTACTGATACTAAAAGCTAATAAATTTTAGGTACTGAAACTGATGTTTCAGCTTATAGTTAAAACAAGCCAATCAAAGTTAACTATAGAAATTGTATTTAACTTTGGGGGTGGCTATTAGATTTGCATCTGACTTGGAATGTACTTAGGAGAACACACCTACAAGCTGCTTAAATGCATTAGCTTTTAAACTACAGATTGCTGTTGTGCGAGCCAATAAAGACTCCTTGATAGGTGTCGAAACATCTTCAAAAAACTGAGTTAAAGTCCGGTTGCCTTTCAATTTAAGCCTGTTGCCATGACTTTATACAGGCATACTTGAACATCAACTAAAAAAATTCATCTGTTTTACGTCATCTTTGAAATTCCCTGGAAGTTTGTTGAAGATTATCTTCTGCTTTTCGATGATTGGTTGAGATTCTTGGATTTAGGAATACACTTTAACCAGAAGACCTGAGAGGTCTGGAACATTATTAAATCAGTTTAACAAATATTTAATTTACCAATGTACATTTAGATTCCATTCATGTGTACTTCAATTCACTGATTACTAAGCTTTAAAAGATGATTGATATTTTCCGTGCATATAAACATACCATCTTATAAATGATTAACCTGATGTCACATTTAGAGAGAGAACCTCACTAGTCAAAGTGAGAAAGTTTTAATTCTGCTAATGAATGTAGTATATGTCTGGTAGAGCTGCGTTGCCTCCAACTTTCCAATTTCAGTTTAAGATTCCGTCTCAAACTATGGATCGACAACTTTCAATTAATAATGGGATGCACTGTCTGTGGCCATTCACACTGATGCTACAGGATGCTTCTTCCTGTTAGAATGGAAAGGGGATCCGTACAGATGCCGAAATTGAAGGACAGGTGCAATGATGATGACTCAGGTGAGTTCAGGTGTTCCAGTTGCTTCCATGGCCTCAACTGTAGAGAAACCATCAAGACTCCTACAATCTATAAACAAATGGGTCAACCCCCTAGGCTCAGTGGAATCCAGGGTGAGACCCTGTAAGGTCACAGAATCATCAGCATCTGCATCGTCAAATGGTTTCCAGCTTCCTTGATTTATATGATATTCAGATTATCTCAAGAACAGTTCATATGAGCCTGTGGAACTGATCTGTATGATAATCTTTACTTATATACTGAAATGGGTGTGTCAGTTGTATTGTAATTCATTGAGTAGGATTGTATTATAGGATTGTGCAGATTAATAAAGATTAATATTTGCCGCCACCTAGTGGAGAAATAGTCCAATTTCGAAAGTGACACAGAAGTCAGAATCAGAATCAGAAAGCCTTTATTGTCATCATATTCTACAACGGATACAATGAGATTTTTGGGACTTCCA
>JAUZNJ010063969.1:0-27127 GCA_034780135.1 Jordanella pulchra
GCTGAGACATCAGTCCTCTAATCCTGGAGATGTTCTTCAGTTGATAGAAGGCCGACTTTGTGACTGTCTTTATGTGGGTCAAGGGTTTCTATTGTAAAACTCAAATAAATAATAATTAATTTAGTGAAATTTAAAATTGAAATATTATTTTGGTTAAAAAAACATTAACAATATAAAGTCTGAACAAATTAAATAAAAAAAAAACAAAAATGAAATAATTTGCAAAAATCAAAACCTAAGAAAACGAAAAAGTTATTTTCAAAACCTTTTTTAATAGGTAATTTTCAAAGTTTAATCATTTAATAATGTTTTATGATGTATTTTGGCCAGCACATGATCCAGCACATCCCAGTCACGCTCTGTGGGATCGGAGAATTTGGCACCGGATTGTAATATTCAGTGTAAAAAGCTTAAAAAAAGAACAGTTCTTGTTTTTTTGGTTGGTTACCTGCATTGCACCAGTTTGAAATATGTCATGCATTTGCAGCATTACATCAAGACTAAAAATAAACTCTTAAAACTCTTCAAAGTTAATCTAGCTGGGAATAAATTGGCCCTTCTAAAAGTTTTAAAAGTTTTCAAGGAATTGTATTTTTTCAAAGTAAAATCTAACATTTTGACCCTCCCTCTCTGGCAGGTTGTTGGCAATCAGTTGCGCATCCTGTCCGCTACTTCTGAGGACTCAGGAGAATACATCTGTCGGGTGCAGGGTACAGGGAGCTCAGGATCCCCCGTTCATCAAGCCACTGTCTCCGTCTCTGTCACTTCATCTTCCTCACGTAAGGCTGGGAAACATTTGAGGTTTTCCTGCAGTTCATATGTTTTAATCCCTTGCCTCTTAAGAAGATAAAGACAAAAGACCCCATTTGATCTTCTCTAAGTGTTTAATAAAATACACTTAGCTCTACTTGAAGTGAGACAGTTTCAATAAATCTAGCAGCTGTTTCCAGATGGAATATTAAACATTGCAGGATCAGTGAGCTGCGTTAGATTTCAGGCTGTTGCTCACAAAAACCACACTTGTTTTTCCGTTCTCAGCAGTGTGACCTAAAGATTGAATGATTTTCCTTACTGCTGTCCCATGATCTCATCCTCATTCACTCCTTCCTGGAGCTGCCAATGTAACCAGAGGCCACACACATTACAGCTGGGGAAGAAAAGGAAAGTTTCTTTTGATGATATCAAGCTGTTGTTTGTTGGTTTCTGCTGCAGGTCTACAGAGCCCCATCATCGGCATTGAGCCCCACAGTTCTGCAGTTCGTATTGGGGAGTCTGCCAGATTCAAATGCCAGGTGTACAGTGGAGCCCAGCCGGTCCGACTGGAGTGGAGACACGCCAACAGCCAGCGTCTGCCAGGTAACAGCTGAGCCCACGCAGCTTGAAAACCAGCAGACCGGGTCAATCAGAGTACGCTCTCTTTCACTTCAGTTTTACTTTTCAGGTCGTGATTCAAACTTGATCTTATTGTAATTTTCTATCTCAATTCAGTTGTGCACAAAATGCACAACAGATTTAAAACTTACATTATTTCTTATATAATAAAGAATGCAAAGTCCACCCTATATGCCTGTTAGCATGGAGCAACCAGGCGCTGACGATCAAATGTTCTTCATTCAATGATCAATAGTAAATGTGACCAGCTCCATATAAACTGGAGTTAAAGCCGTGCATACAGATGTCTTCTAACAATGTCAGGAAGAAAAGACATCAGCAATGACCTTAGAGAATCTGGAGCTGCTGTCAGTCTTTCCTTCACTCTGAATACTAATTCATTATAAGGTTAAAGCATGAGAAATGCTGGAAGCTCAAGAGCTCCCTCTGAAGGGATGTATGTTCTCTGCAAGAACAGCCACTGCTAAAAGAAATGGGATTTTTTTCTCTATCTATTCTGTAAAAACAAATCTAAAAATAAGTTTAAAAATATCTTCAGATAAGTGTATTTGCCCTTAATTTAAGCAGGTTAATAACTAGCTGATGGAATTAGTATTTTTGCCATTAGAATAAGATTGTATGCACTTGAAATAAGATTACAAAGTTGATTTTTTTAATTTCAATCTTTAATCTTATTCTAATATGCAAATTGTTTTACTTATTTGCTCAATTCAAGAAAAAAGTACTTATTTTAGGAAAAAAATTGTAGTCATGAGGTTTTAATTTTTGCAGAGTTGTGAACGCTCTTCATTTAGAGAGCAAAACAGTATCAAAAACTAAACTACAGTGGTTTCATTTGATAATATTAATTTTTTTACATGTTTGACTTAACAGAGATTTGCTCTCTAACAGCACTAAGTGACCTTTGCTCTTCTTGTATCTTGTTTTTGTCAAATCATCAGAGCGGTTTCTAAATTTTTTAGGTTAAATGAGCTGAATTTTTTTAGGAGTCTCATTTACACTTTTCCCATTGACCAAAAAGACCGTTCAAACCCAGGACCAATTGGCGTCTAGTGGCAGTGGGAACAGCTCCCTGACCTGTTTCAAACTGGGTCAAATGACTCGGGAAGCGACCCGGGTTATAATCGCCTTCAGACGGCTCGACCCGGATCGGCATACAGTGGGAACAGCAGAGCTGCGTCGACCCGCTAATTTACATGATACTATTTAGTATCAATTTTTGATCCAGAGATGGGGAATTATGTCCACATGGGGACAAAAAATAACCTGGTAGAGCCGGACACGGGTGGAAAATGATTGTCTAGATGCGGCCATTGAGGAGTCCTCTTTGAAATTAAAGATAAAGAGCCATTTCTTAACCAATTCAGAGTATATATCTGTCTTTACTGATTTTTTGGGGAAATACAGATGTTTTGTTTGTTCATTTTTCATTTCTTACAGTATGATTAGTGCAAATTGACCCTGAACTGATTTTGGTACCTAGTAGTTTTCGGCCACCCCTCCGTGCTCATTGGTCACTGCATGGCCACCTTTTTTTTGTTGCAGGCATGTCGAGCATAAATCAGGCTTAAAGCCTCACTTATATTGAAATACACTGGTGAGACCTACAGAGACCTTAGGAGTCATGCAGGAATAAATCAACACAACCTCATTATCTAAAGCAGTGATGTACAAATAGATTTCAAACAAAACACAGTCAGCTCTATTTAAGGCTTGTCTTTAAAAACATCGGATTTTCTTCTAGATCAAAGTTGTAGTTCGATCCAACAGTCAGCCTAATGTTCATCATGGTTGTTATTTAAAAGTGAGCTGTGTTTCCAGTCTTTTCTCGTGTGATATTTGATTCTCCTTTCTGTTTTGCAGCTAATGTCAGAGTTAGCTCTGATGGCTCCATTATCACCATCAGCAATGCTCGTCCCATAAACCGTGGAGCCTACCACTGTATGGCAAGCAACCTGTATGGCAGGACCCAGACCATAGTGTCTTTGATTGTTAAAGGTACTGTTTCCTTTACGTATCCGGCTTCCTCTGTTGGCCTTTGAAATACGTTAACATATTTTTAAACTTCAGAGTCTCCTGTGGCCACTGTAACACCTGCTGGGCCTGTTCGGGTTCGGGTCGGTGAACCCATTAATCTTGAGTGTCAAGGTTCAGGTGAACCCCGCCCCTCGGTCTCGTGGCACAGACTGGATAACAACCGGAGGACGACCCTGAGCAGTCCTGTTCCCATGGACTCCAACGCAGTCATGCAGGTGAGGTTAATCTTTCACAGTTTGCTTACTGTCGCTTTATTGAGGTGATGCGTCGAGCGTCTGGTTTCAGTAATAAAAGGTCTTTGAGTAAAAAGCTACAACGACCATAAAAAATGATCCAAGGTGTCTTATCAAGTCTATTTTTTTTATTTACAAGGAAGTCAATAACAGCTAGATTATTTGGACTATTGTTCATATAGATACATGCATACATTGTTCGTATACATACATGGGCGACGGATGCAGGAGTTTGCCCTGCAATCGAAAGATGTAGTGTAAAGTGCTTTGGTTGAAAAAGCGCCATAGAAGTACAGGCCATTTACAATATAGAGACAGTTTACATCTAATTTCATCTCAGTGGACGTTCTAAAACCAATTCACACTAAAAAATAAGTGCATGAAATCGCATCCATTAAGTGTTTGTTTTTCTTTAATGAATGAATATTTCATTCAGTACTTTATTGTAGACACAAGGAAGGTCCATATCGGTTAAAAAACGACAACAACAAAAAGAAGATAATTTAAAATCTAATATAAATATAATAAAAGACCGTTAGTCTAGTTTATCATATAATTTGGGAGTATCTCCAGCCAGGGATTATCAGAGCAGATTTGTAGCTAGAACAAAGTCAAAATCAGTGTTATGGCAACAGATTTGATATCTGTGTCATTCTAGTAGCACTCTTGGAAAAGTAAAGGACGCGTTATAAACGGTGAATTTAACCCCAAAATTCTTTACACATGGAATATAGATATACCAAAAATTACAGTTCATTTTCTGTTCTTTCTTTCCCAAAAAATACCCAGTAACACAGTCAAAAACTGTATTACTCCGTGCTGTGCAATCCTCCCGCCGTCTGTATGTTTATCTGCTTAAAAGCTCAACAGGAAGTAAGCCTTTCAATATAAAAGTAAACTTCACAATAATCTAACCGCTACTAATATTAACCTTAATACAAATGAAAAAAGTTTAAGACAAAGTTAAAATTGAACAGACATTCTCAATAATCATATAACTTATATATTTCTTTTTAATTTTTGTAACGGTCTGAATAAATTAGCTCAGCAAAAGTTTAAACATTAAATGTCTTCAGGTGCCTCACAGGTGGGAGATGAGCGTCCATGAATAACTGACTGGTGTTATTTAGCAGTTTTAATTCATTCATTAGAATGAAGTCAGTAACAACTAGTTCACTCAGACTAAACTTGGTCTCCATCTGAGTCAGTGGCTCCGATTGTGAGCTGCTGTATCAGGTTAATTTCAAGTACAAACCAAAAACTTGCTGCTAATTTCAGTTGGTTTATTGTTACAAAACAAAACGATCCAAGTCTCACACACAAAAATAAGTGCATTAAATCGCATGAAAATACATCACATGATGCAGTCATGAACTTTGATCACAACTCCTGATCAAGCTTGTGGCGACAGTCAGCAGGAAGAAATCTGGCACAACCATCTTCTGTTCATCACTTTGTGGAATGATTTTAGAAAAAAAGGCGTAAAAAAACAAAACGGAAGAAGAGAAGTGGAAAAAAACGATGTAATATGTGCAGCTTAGTTTTACTAGTTCTGTTTTGATGTTGTAGATTCTTGTTGCTCGTCTAGAAGACAGCGGGACATATGTGTGTCTAGCTCGTAACATTGAAGGCACCACTGAGAGCAAAGTAGAGGTGATTGTAGAGGGAGGATCCCAAGTTCCCACAGCGCCCAGAGCCCTGGTTCCTGAACCACTGATGGTTGTGGTGGAGGGACAGACTGCAACTCTGCACTGTGATGCTTACGGTAATGTGTTCCTGTTAAAAGAGGCCTTATATAATGCAGATGTAACTCAGTCAGGAGATTTCCTTGTCTTTTTTTTATACATATATATATATTTAGTTCTCTGTGTTTCTTTTTGCAGGATTTCCCTCCCCAGTTATTACTTGGACCAAACTGCGGTCCACTCTTCCCTGGAGGCACAGTGTGGTGAACAACAGCTTGGTGCTGCCAGCCGTCGGTCGACAGGACTCTGGAGAATATGTCTGCAGTGCCCAAAACACCATGGGAACTAGTGAAGTCACGCTGACGCTAGAGGTTGAGAGTGAGTGCCTTTATGTTTTTTTTTTTTTACTTTTAATGAGAAACCATCTATATTAAGCTTTTTTAGGGTAAAACAGGCAAAAAAAATGTCAAAAAAAATTTGGTAAACGTATTTTTAATGAAAAACTGCCTTAATAATACTAATTGTTTGATATAAAATGATTCTAATAATGGATAATCTGTAATCCATTCCTACCTTAAAGCAAGAAAACTGAGCCACAGCTTGACTGAGCTTCCGATCCCTAAATTTACTTTGGATTTGTCTGTGGTTAAAGGAAGACAAAACAAGATAAAGGGAATTTCCTAAAACAAATCCAGCTGCTTTGCTAGCCCAGAAAAAATGCTTGGCTTCTCCCTGGATTGTGATCAGAAGTTTAAAGAACAGATAGAGCTGGATGGTAATAAAAAGAAAATAAAAACTAGGGGGTAATTGCTAAAGGTGCATCTAAGATAGTTTTGTATGTCCATATATTAGAAAAAGTGGAATCTACAGTAATAAAATTTCTATTATTTTCTATTAATTTCTATTAAGCTCTATTTGAATGTCAATCGTTTCCCCTCCAGAAGATGTTTCTTCATTTACAAATAGCCTACTTAGACCTTGAATTGGCCTCAAAGTAGGTCAAGTTAAAGTTCTTCATTTAAAAGAAAAAGTTAAATTTATGACTAAAAGTGGCTACGCCGATTAACACCAGTGATACATATATTTTGGCTAAACGGGAGGTCATCAGCATAAAGTGTAACTTTACAATTAATACAGGCTAAATGCCCTTCATGTGTTTATAGATTTGGAGGAATATTGTCTTGGTTTCGATAATCAAACAACACAAACCTTTTAAAATGTTTGATTTCTCTCTGTAGCTCCTCCTTACGTCACCTCTGTGCCCGATGATGTGGCCGTACGGGTCGGAGAGGTGATCCGGTTGCAATGCCTGGCCCATGGTACCCCCCCACTCACCTACACCTGGACTAAACTGGATGGCGTCCTGCCTCCCAGAGCTCAGACCAGTGAAGGAGATCTCCAGATCAACCTGGCCACTGCTGAGGATGCTGGAAGCTACAAATGCGTTGCTAGAAACAGAGTCGGCCACAGTGAAGTCATCGCTAAAGTCATTGTCAGATGTAAACTGCTGCTCCTTTAATTTTAGTTTATTTATAGAAAAACCTCCTAAAGAACCAGATCTTTTCTTTCAATCTAAGACTATAAAACACAGCTGATGCTCCTTTGTCTCTCCTTTTGTAGCACCGCTGGCGGTGAGGGTGTCGCCTCAAGTTGAGGTCAAAGCTCAGGGCAGTGCTGTGGAGTTCACCTGCTCAGCAGCTGGAGGTCCTGAAACAAGGATTGAATGGCTGAAGGAAGGAGGAGCCCTGCCTCCAAACCACTACATAAAAGATGGCGTTCTCAGGTGACGGACCTTGAATTTGCACAAATGTCTGTTTGCTGCAAAGCGCTCAGCAATTACACAACAATTCTAATCAATCAGAGCATTAATAGTTTGTGCACACGGCGGTGCCAGAATTACAGTAGATAATCAGAAATCGTATCACTCCAACAGGAAGATAAACGATCACAGTATCTGGGTTTTCAAACTAGTTTCCTAAAAACAGCTATAATCACTTTAAAAATCTCACTTTATTAAGGCATTTATAAGGATTTATTCATTTAAATATGTGTATATATCAACATATGATCAATTACTGGGATGTATATATAAACGTAGGTCAATGTTTTTCAGCCCTGCTACTCCAGGCAGAGTTCCATGTTTTAGAAGTTTATCTGCTTCAACACACCTGATTCAGATGATCGCGGTTCAGCAAAGTCTGTTAATCTGCTACCAACTGATATCAAGTGTGTGAAAGTTGGGAAACATCCAAGACATGCAGGACAGGATTAGAGTTAAAAAGCACGAACGAAGGTCATCGAAACGTCACGACTGAACATTAAATACTCAAATATAGCTTCTATTCTAAAAAAATAAATTCTAAAAATATTAAGATGCCCAAAAAACAAAATTAAGTTCAGATTTCTTTCATAATTTATTGGAGAACTTTTTGATTGCATTTCTACTTTGCTTATGGGCTTTTGAAGTATCCTTTTATCATCTGTGATCTGAAAGAGGTTACAGACATTTATGGGGCGGTGATGGTTGATAAATGCAGGACTTGTATTTTTATTTGTATCTACTACTATAATTGGTGCATCATGTGAATATGTGTGAAATGCATGTATTTTTTTTTTTGCAGAATTGAAAACTTGGAGCAGAGCGATGAGGGAGTTTACATCTGCAGAGCCAGCAGTGTGTATGGTCAAGCACAGGACACTGCTAGATTAACCATTCAAGGTTTGGACATTTATATTTCAGTATAAAGTCAGTGGGCAAAGTTTGCCTTCAGGCTTTTGTTGACTTAACCTTAAAATACTCTGATATGGAGACGTGTTGCATCTTCTTTATATTTTTGATTCACATTTCTCTCTGTTTCTCCACAGCTCTGCCGAAGGTGATGATTAATGTGCGCACCTCAATGCAGACCGTGATGATTGGGAACGCTGTGGAGTTTGAGTGCCACGCTGTCGGAGACCCAGAGCCCACGGTTCGGTGGAGTAAAGTGGGAGGCCCGCTGCCGTCACACATCATGGTGAAGGACGGCATGCTGAGGATCGATCAGGTCACCGAAGCAGACGCCGGCCATTACCGCTGCACAGCCACCAACGACGTGGGCTCCGTTCAGTCTGAAGTGCTGCTTAATGTCCAGGGTGAGTGAAAACAACATCCATGAATATTTACTGTACATTTAACCATACTTTCTTCGACTGATACAAAAATCTTTGTTTTACGTGAATTACTGGCCTGTTTTCTCAGCCCTTCCTCAGATTTCTGCACTGCCAGAAACCAAGGAGGTGACGGTTGGGTCTGATGCAGTCATGCCATGCTTAGCTTCAGGATATCCAGTCCCTGACATCACATGGACAAAGGTAACTAAGGCTTCCAACCCGTTTGTGTTACAATTGTATTCAAAGCCTTTTTTGGTTTTCTAGATAGTTGAGGTCCCCTTCTAGACCACAGGTCTGCAACCTGCAGCTTTAGAGCTCTAGAGTGGCTCTTTTGATCCGACACCATAGCTCTTAATAGTGGATAAAAAATGTTAACTAAGCCAAATAATGGTTCTGAATATAGTTTAATTAAAAAAGACAATCTTAGAAGCTTTAGCAGGTTTTTTTTAAAGACAATTGGAACTTAATTTTCACAAAAAATGACATGAAAAGCACCAGAAATATGTTTTTAGGTCTGTTTTTTTTGTCAATAGCTTGGAAGTTTATATTTTTTTATTTATATTTTTTATTTTTTTGTTCTTTTTGTTTAATTTTTACACATCAAATAATATAATTATACTTCCCTTTTTATGAAATGTTTCATTTTTACCCTTGTTTTAGAACCTTAAAGTACAAATAAACAGTTTTTTTAATGGCAATATATTTCCAACCGCAGATATTTCACTAAATATTAAGTCGTGTTTTTTTTAAAGGTCGTTTGATATTTGCGGTTTTAAATGACTTTTATTCAGCTGGATTTGCAGCAGAAACGTCTCTTTGGATTTTAAAGGTTGCAGACCCTTGTTCTAGACTAAATCACATTGTTTGGATTGCAGCCCTTATGCATTTTTTACTCCCTTTTTTTCTTCAAGTCGGAAGGAGAACTTCCTCCTAAGTGCTTCCAGGAGGCCAACGTGCTGACAGTCCCAAAGGTCACCCATGAGGACTCTGGCACATACGTTTGCACCGCCTCTAATGAGCACGGCAAAGTGGCAGCTTTCACTAAACTTGAAGTCCACGGTTAGTGTGAATAATGCCGAGAACGACCCAGAGGCACCTGGAACTGCAGCACGGCTGATGTCTCACTGTGATATATTTCTTTCAGAGAGAGTCATGCCTTACTTTGCTCAGGAACCCTTGTCTTACCTCACTCTGCCCACCATTAAAAACTCATATAAGGCTTTCAACATAAAGGTGAACTTTAGACCCGATAATGTTGATGGTAAGTGAGTCATCATCATGTCTTAATTTGATTTTCTATGAACTTTTATTATATGTTGTTGTTACATTTAGTAAAATAAATATATATATATATATATATTAATATTGTCTCATATTTAATTTCACTGGATCTTTTGCCCCTCCCTTCTCTCCCTTCTGCATGGGTGGGAAGGTCTCATATTGTATGTTGGTGAGTCTCAGGAAGTCGTGGTTGATGTTGGCAGCGCTGCGCTTTCTGGCTGCATTTCACCCCCCCCCCCCCCCCATCATGCTGAGAGCTTATGAATATGGGCTGTGCAAAAGCAGAGCAACATGATGCACGAGCAATGTTTTCATATATCATTACAGATGCACTAAAAGCAGAAATAAATTTAGGTAGACACTGTGCTTCTACATCAAACAGAGAGAGAAATATATTTTAACGACTTTTGCGTAAGCTGTGCGTCTCCATTCAACTTCAGAGCTCATTCAATCAACACACATCTGGATTTTACCCACAATCTCACAGTTATGATGGATTTTTCACTCTAAAAGCTTCCCTATGTGTTCATAGATTAGGTCTCCTTCATCCACTCTGTGAGAAACTCATCATTTAAATAAAAAAAAGAGAAAAAATAGTAACAAAACTTTTATCCAAAATGAGCGGATAAATGTTCAAAATTGTTGCACGTATTTATTTATGATAAGATTGGGTAGTACATCAATATCAATAAATAAAGTTTTAAAGCTTCTTTTTAAAGCTCAAAGGTTTAGTTTAAATAGCATTAAGATTCATTTAAGTCTTTGTTTTTTTCCCCCTGATCTTTAAATTTAATAACTAAAAAAAATACTAACCAATGTAATCAACATTGACTGATGTGAAAGGCTTATATCATCACCATTGTTCAGTCATATGTTACAACTAGTATCTTTCTCCAACTTATTTTTTTCTAAGTACAGTGTCAAATTCATAATAAACGATCAAATGCTTTGGAGCATGTGTGAAAAAATAACAGAAATTCAAATGGAAAATAACAAAAACATTAAAAATTGTACTATTTTTTTTGTCTTAGAACTTGCCTTAGGTTTAAAGTTTCTTCACTCAACTAAAACAAAGGAAGCTTACTTAAAAAAAAAATGTTCAAAGAATGTACAGGACTAGGTTTATGTCGATCATTTCACCCAAAAATATGACTTTCCCTAAAAAAAAAAAACAAATATCATGCAATAGTGCACGCCCTCTCCATGAGAATGACCGGCTCATGTACACCATGCATGTGAATTTCCAGCATGTTTTTTGAACTGCCATAGCAAACTTGGATTATGATGCGGCAGGTTGCATTTTACAGCTGAAAGATTTGACAGCGGTTGTTTTATTTATTTGTTTTGACATGGCTTTGTTTAGCTTTGAAGCTGCGATTCAGTGGCATGCTGCTTCACCATCCTGCTGTGATTTGAATCCAATAGAATATTGATCCTAATAAGTCTCTCAGATCAAGTTCTTCCTTTTGTTTTGGGTGGAGCGTTTTTAGTCTCCCATTAAAACACTCTGAAGATTTCTGGACCTATTAGGATGGATGTTATCGTAGAGACACACTCAGTATCAGTCTCTTTTCCCTGATTTACTTTGTTTTCGCCGTGCAGGAATGATCCTCTACAACGGCCAGAAAAAGACAACAGGAGCCGACTTCATTTCTCTGGGACTTGTGAGTGGACGACTGGAGTTCAGGTCAGGGCTTGAATAAACGCTGAATAATGAGGGATGCTGTGGATGAAAACAGTCATTCCAGAAATCGGTCTGATCCCAGGTTTGACGTCGGCTCTGGCATGGCCACCATACGAGACCCTGACCCCATTAAACTGGGAGAGTTTCACACGGTGGAGCTGCATCGCAACCTCACCCAGGGCTCTATCACTGTGGACGGGGGGGAGCCCATCAGTGGAAAATCGCAGGTAGTTAACCATTTGACTGTATTTTGAACTACGTTTTTTGTAATTAATTACAAACTTTTTTGTGGAAGGAACAAAGACTTTCATCTTCTAGAGTAAAAATAACCCAAGAAACTTTGATTTTCTGAATAGTTTGAAATAACAGAAATTTCCTTAAGGTGGCGCTCTTGTTCTTTAAGTAAAGGCGTCAACAACAGTCAACTTTTCACTTTGCTGCCATAGTAGTTTTGGCTAAACTTTAAAAACATAAAGGTCAAATTATGGCATGTATAAAAAATCTTTACTAAATCATTGTTTCTCCTCCTGTTTAAACTTAAATCAAGTAGTTTTTTCTTTATGTTATTAGAAGAATCTTCATCTTGACAGAAACAACAATAGGACTTGGACAGTTTCAGTTTGTGAATCTCATAAAAAAATCACTGTTACTTATTCATCTATTATTTTATTAAAAACATTAATAATAATAATTTATTATTATTATTATAAGCTTCTTGGACTGGAATCTGATTCCAAATAGTTTGCCAAAAAGAAATATATATACATAATATAGATGTGAGATAGTATGAAAAATAAAAAAAAAAATAATTTTTTTTTCAAAATTTAAAAGAATCAAATCCTAAATCTAGAATTTCTGTGTGGAAAAGTCAAATTTCTTTACCATAACCAGATAAATCTAAGTCTTATTTCAAACTCTTATCGTAAAACTTTCTCTATACAGTCTCAGTATGACCACCTCCCTGTATTTTAACCAAGAAGAGAAATAAATACATAACAAAACAAGACATCATGTCAGATAAATTCTTAAAAAAGAAGAGTAGCTCAAATCCAGACTTAAAGTATGTGCGAACAAAAGTGATTTTTTTTTTGCAACAACGAAGTGAAAATTGAAAAGAAATGTTGAACGACTTCTTTGTGGTCTTTTGTCATTTTGACTTTTGCTGAATATGAATTATAAAAAAGCATGACTTTCTTTAAATTATTTTCTTGGTGTGATTTTTCTTAAATGACTATGAATATTTTTCTATTGATTTAGTACATTTCAAGAAGAGAAGTTTTTTTGTTTTTTTTTGTAGTTTTGTTTCTTAACTGATTATATAGAAGCTAAAATTCACTCTGCTCCCTTTAGAGGGAGCTCTCATCTACCTGAGCAGGTGAATGTTTATATAAGGGAAGATGTTAGGAGGGGTCATCAGATTTTTGGGCAAATGATTTTTTTTAACGCCAAGCTGCTCTTCAGTTTGTTTGTAGACAAAAGGTTGCTTAATTGTATATAAATAAACGTAATTAAATCTGCAGCAAAAAGTAAACAAAGGTACATCAACCTCATCCTGGATCTCAACAACCTCAGTAGCTCAGTACTAGAGGAAGATGTGTTCTTTACACCAAGGAAAGTTTAAATTTGCACCAATTTTATAAGCAGTCCAATAAAGACTTGGTATTTGTATGAAACGGATACTGAATGGCATTAACTGTAATCAGAGTATGAACTATCACCATAACGAAGGACCTCTTGTGTGCAATATTTAGCAGTCTAGGCTAACATTGAAGGAGGGGATAAAGTCGGACACCTGGATGGACTTTGACTGACCCTGTTGGACATATAAAAATAATGATGGAGAATAAATAAATAAAATAATGTGGAAAAGTCATCCAACTAATTAAATAATCAAAAATTAATAGTAATATTACAAAATGTTGGTCTCCTGAAACTTTAAGTTGAATTACCTCTACTTATTAGGGCAAGTTCCAGGGCCTTGATCTGAATGAGGAGCTACATGTTGGCGGTTACCCCAACTACTCATCGATTGCAAGAACAGCTGGCATTAAGACTGGCTTTGTGGGTAAGACCTTATACCATTTAATCTCTAAGAGAAAACTAGGTTGGATTTTATTTAGCAGGTTCTATTTTATGATTTCCCTTTCTTTTTTTTGTAGGCTGTATCCGTCAGCTGGTCATCCAAGGAGAGGAAGTCATCTTTAAGGAACTCGACCGCAGCTCTACTGGCGTCACAAACTGTCCCACCTGCAAAGATTATCCCTGCCAAGTCAGTTTAAATCATCCGTTTTCTCAGTACTGTATTGCTTTGTGTCTTTGTAACCATTTTTTTACTTTGTTTTTTTGCAGAATGGAGGAAGGTGTGAGGATTCACACGCCAGCCTTTATAAGTGCACCTGCCCCAAAGGATTCACAGGCAGCAACTGTCAGCATCACTCATCTCTGCACTGCCACTCAGGTGAATCACCAATAGAGCCTATAAATAAATGTCAGACGTTTTAAACCTTAGATAAGAGGGATCCCTTCTGTTGGTAACATTTTACAACTGGCTCCCTCAGAGGCCTGCGGACCCGATGCTACTTGCATCAACCGCCCGAACGGGCTGGGCTATGACTGCCGCTGCCATCTGGGCAAATTTGGAGACAAATGCATGCAAGGTAAAACATGCAGCAGACAAAATCGAAGGCTTCCATAAGCTCCATCCTATTCTGACCGTTAATAATTCACATTCTTCATTAAATCTTGTCAGGGGAGCTGGTGACCACTCCGCTGTTTAATGGGGAGGAGTCGTACATAGCCTACCCACCCCTGACCAATGTCCACGATGACCTGCGTGTTGAGCTGGAGTTCAAACCAATGGGAAGGAATGGCTTGATGTTCTTCTGCGGCGGTAAAAAAACCAAAGTGGAGGACTTTGTGGCTGTTTCTATGGTGGAGGGGCACGTGGAGTTCAGATATGAACTTGGCACAGGTAAACAAAACTCTGTCTAGAGAGTGTTGACAGCAAACAACGCCCTAAAAAATACGCATATCCTTAAAATACTTAGTTTGCAAAAATTCTTTGTAGAAAATAAGGAAATAATATAAAAGAAGGTGCTCTGAATAGATTGGATAAATATGTCATTATCATTGATAACTGTTTGCAAAATCTTACTGTAGAGATGTTTTTTTTCTTGTCAGAGAAGCTGCTCAGAATCAATGTTAAGATAGACTGAGATGAAAAAATGACGACCTGCACAAAAAATACTGTTAGAGGTTGCAAAGGGTTTGAAACTAGGATGCATGTTCACCTTCCAGAAGGACAGCAACCAACAGAAACCAAAGCTGCAGTAGAACAAAGCATTTTAAAGAGTTAGAACGGCCTAGTCAAAGTCTCTACCTGAATCCAGTTGACAGTGTTAATACTTTCGAATGATTATGCTCACTAGTTGATAATAGGAAGCTGTTCTAGTAATAGCTCTTAAGAGTGTTAAATCTGTCTTTAAATCCAGGGCAGGCCGTCCTTCTCAGTCCTCAGCCAGTCTCTCTGGGCCACTGGCACAGAGTTGTAGCTGAGAGAAACAAGAGGGCCGGATATCTGAAAGTGGACCAGGGCCGAGTGCAAAGACAGACGTCTCTAGGAAAAGCCCAGGGCCTTAATATCCACACTGCCATGTATCTGGGAGGGGTGCCGAACATGAACATCCTGCCCAAGCCTGCAAATGTTACACGGATGTTTAGTGGCTGCATAGGAGAGGTGAGGATTCTCTGTATAAGGGTAACTAAACAAAAGCTGCTGGCTGCTCTTAAGGCTGCGGAAACTCAGGCAAGTTTGTTCCTCGGCTCTAGGTTTCCATCAACAACAAGAAGGTGGACTTGTCCTACAGCTTCACAGACAGCAAATCAATCAGCAAATGTGTGGACAACAGCCCCTGTGACCGCCGGCCCTGCCTGAATGGTGGGGAATGCATGTCCAGTCCAGAGTATGAGTACCAGTGTCTCTGCAAAGATGGATTTGAAGGTCAGCGTTTTAAGTTACATGTCTGTGTTGATCAGGAGTCATTTTTTTCCTTGTTCCCTTCAAGATAGTTTTTACAACCAATGATGTGTGAGGTGATATCCCTCAATTAATTTCACCCTAACGGTGTATTTTAAAAAAAACTCCCAACATGAGACCATCTGAAATCATAGGAGCAGAATTTGAGCAAGTTAAACAACCTTGAGAACAATTAGTGCTGAAAAAAGTTTCCATGTTAATAAAAATCTGCTTTTCAAAAAACACATTTATAGTACTGCACTATTATAATCAATATTTAAAATGCCTCTGTGATAAATATAATTTAAAGGATGTTTTTATCTGTCCATGATTTTCTCGAATAGGTATTGATTTATTTGATTGTAAATATGAGGTCAAAAGGGCAAAGGTCAACACATACTCAAACAAGCAAAAATAATGTTTAGGCTCTAGAGGCATTTTTATTATTTTTTTAAAGTTGGCAGACAGGAAATGACAGTTGAAAAAAGGAGAAGGCTGCGGCAAAGGTCCTTTGGAAGAAGCTCAAACATTTTACGTCAACGACCAAAAGTCTGTCTATGGGTCGCTTGCTTAACCACTGCAGCACCTCCGCACCTAAACAAGCAGTCTCATTTAAAACAGACGCACGTCAACTGCTTTCCATGCACATTTTGGAACTTTTTATACATGCAGATTTAATAGCATGAGGTCCCTCATTTGTCACAGGTGTAGATTCTCCACTCGCCTACTTTCTGTGTGCTCATTCTTACTTTTGTCACTTTGAGAGTGGAGCAAACATGAGGAAATAAACTGCTTGTGATTGGCTACTTTTTAGGAAATCCCACCTTTGACACAATACTGTTTTCTTTCTAGTTGCAGCTAGTAACATTAGCAAAGCATATTCAGGCTAATTGTTTTCCCCTTACAAAGTTAAAAGTTGGTTCATTGGAGTGACCATTAAATAACTTCGATCAATACAGTCACAAATGCGTTCTGACAGCAATATGCTCTAGATTTTTAATTGTGAACTTCGTACCAGTTAAGCTAACATTAGCTTCACTGTTTATATTGGGGAAAGTGAGGCTTGAATGAACTCTCATTTATAGTTGAACACAAGGTTTGTTTGAAGTGTTGCATCAGAAAAACTTGATGGAAACAGCAAAATTTAAATTTTTTTATGTTTTTATGCTCACTTTAGGTGGCTTTGGGCTTTGGTGCAAAATGGAAGATAGAAACACTTTTCTGAATCTGTTCTGACGTAGCAAACTTTTAGCACACATGACTGATCAGCTGCTTCCACTGTTGACATCTTCCTGGAAGTTCTAATCATGTGCGCAAACATGGCTGGAAGCAACATTACTTGCTGAAATGTTTACAGAAAAACAACTTGCCTGAAAGCAATCCATTCATTAAAACTTTCCTCCATTACTTCCTGTTTACCCCTGTTTACTGTTTGAGGCTTTTTTTTTCCACGTTCTTTCTTCTGACATCTTGATCCGGTTATTTTTGTATCCTCTCCACACCTAAGATATAAAACTATTAACCCATTATATATTGATTTTTCTAAGGTCTCTCATGCATCTTTCACAGGGTTTTAAATGTTTCAGGATTGACTCAAGTTAAAACAGGTTCACCTTAATATGAAACTGAACCTGTCTCGACCTTTGACCTCTGATTGTTTGTTGGTTTGTGTCCCTGCAGGCGAACGTTGTGAGGTGGTGAAGTTTGTGTGCGAGTACAACATCCACTGTCAAAATGGAGGCGTTTGTTTAGACGGCATTTGTAAATGTGTGGCTGGGTACGGCGGACTCTTCTGTGAGGAAAGTAAGTATTTAAAAATATATAGGTATTTATTTATGAAATAAGTCCAAGCTGGAGATATGCTGGGAAGTATAATATCACGTTTGTGAAGATTTCCTAAAAACGCCCAACTAGTCTGAGAGCTCGACGCTTCTCCGTATGCAGCACAGATGTCAGCTGATCTTTCAGTCTGCGTTCTGTGAATGGAGGCAATAATCCTCAAAGACAGAAAGGCCAAGGCACAAACATGCAGCCCAGGTTGCCCAAATATTCCCCAAACTGAGCCTGTCGAATATCCGATGGCTCTAAGAAAACTCCAGCCCTGAAAAAGACGCTAGGAGGAGAAAACCCTAAATGGCAGCAAGTGTCTTTCTTCTCCACTCTCACGGCTGTATCCTGCACACACAGGCCATGTCCTCGCCTTCCCCGAGGCCCAGCGGAGTTCAGAAACCAGCGAGGCAAATGGTACAGTATATGAATGTTCAGTCTGCCTGAAACCACCAACTAACAGGGCTCCAGCTTCGGTTTGAGGGGCCCAGAGGCCCGACAAAGCTCACACTCAACTGTCTTCTTTCTTAACACATATGTGCGTGAGAACAGAAAAAAATATGCATCTTACTTTTGACTCACAGTTGAGAATCTTTTCTGTTTTTTAAAGCTTGGATAAGGAAATTCTGAGTCTGATTTAAAACATAACGATGAGGCAGACTTTGATGTTCTGTTGTCAGTTTTCTGCAGCAAAAGTCAGAAACATGGATTTCCATCTTTACTCATGTCTGGAAGATGCCTTTACTCACAAGTCTTGTTTCTTTAAAAATCGCCTGCAAATAAAATACTTCTCTCAAAGTCACGTCTGTCTTCTTCATGTGAAAATTTTTGCACGAAAAACTACTAACAACTTCGACTGTTATCTGGAAAACAATGTTGTAATGCTTGGATGCATTTGTTGTTTTTTTTTCTGTACATGCTTGTGGATGTATACAATGTGCGTCTATACTCCACAGCTGTGGCCAAAGGTTTGGAGACTGACCACCTTTTCTGCTTTGATGATATTTGACACCTTGCAATCATCAACATTGGCCTTATTGAGCAGCTTTATTTAAAACGCACATTTAAACTGCTCTCCATGCACATTTTTTTTTTAAATGTTCTGTGCGTGTAGACTTAACACTATGAGGCCCTAACTGTAATATGAGTTCATGCGTCTTCTCTGCGCTCATGGTTTGCTTTAATTAATTAATTAATTCATTCATTCATTCATTCCTACTCGCGCTCTGACCTGTTTCTGTGCGCTTGTGTCAACTTTTGTCACTTTGAGGGTGAAAACCAACCTGAGAAAGTAAACTGTTCGTGATTGGCTACTTTTAAACCCCTCCTCTACTGTTATCTTCTTAGTTGAGGCTAATGATGTTAGCATAGCATCTTTAAGCTAAAAACTGTTCTTTTTAAGAGTAGAATTCTGACATCAATTTTTGTCATTATTTTACAATTTAATAAACACAATACTAAAAAAAAAAAAAAAAAAAACCGCTTGATGTTAATTGACGTTAAAAAGTGTGCAGAAATGTAAACTATAAACTATTAGCACTTGGCTAACGTTAGCTTAGCTCATATAAAGTTCCAAATTTAACATTACTCATTTTAGGGAATATTGCCACTGCTGTCAGAAATGACTGTGTTGAGCTAAGTTATGTAATAACTTAATTTAACCAGTTTTAAACTCTTTAAGAGAATCATTGGTGAAGAATAATGGCTGCAGACTTGGAGGAGCGGATTCACATTGAAAACCACCTCAGTTAGCCCTGTAGGTCTTGGCAGGACCAGCAGAACCGTGTCATGCGGTAAAAGCACGGACAAGATCTGTTGGTCTCCACACCAGACCGTCTCTGGTCCTTGGCTACACCTAGACATCCTGTAAATGTCATGAACAGGACCAGTGACAGAGGGCAGCGCTGTCGGACTCCAATATACACCAGGAACAAGTCAGAACAAATAACATTTCAGTCCGTATCAAACTTTTGCACTACGGATATAATCTTAGTAAGAGGTCAAAGATGCTCCGATCAGCTATGAATAGTGATCAGATGCTGATTTTTACTATCTGCGTCATGGAGCTTTGTAATAGAATATTTGGAATATAATTTTTAAATTAGCTGAAACTAAGCATTATATCATTGAATGTCTGATACGGCTTTGATAAAAGCCTTTGTAGGTTTTTAGAAAATAAATAATTTCCTAGCTCATTAAGATAAAAGAAAAGATCAGTCATTAATATTTACCTAAACTCTAAATCTACCTCTAGATGTACAATAAAATAAGAGCAAAATGAAGGAACTACATTTAGGTCTTTATTAATATGAGGTATAACATATTATTTCTTTTCTCAAAGGTGCCACAATCTTGATCTAAGTAACATTAACACAGACTTTTCTTAATGTGAAGGGATTTCTGTGTTTGGCTATAAACCATGAATATAAAAGTTGCATCTAACCAAACCAACAAAAACATGGAATTCTCTTTTCTTTTACCACAAGAGGGAGCCAGAGCAATTATAATGTATGAAGCATTGACTTTTGTTATTTCTGCCTCATGTTTTCTGTAGATACGCCCTATGAGTATGCAGCACATTTCCAAAATGACGGCTACATCGCCCTTCCTAAATCAGTTCTCCCAAGAGGGTAACTTATTTGAGCTTTTTTCTGCATGCTTTCCTCTATAATGTAAGTTTTTGCATATGATCTCATTGTTTCTCCTTGTTTAATGTGTCGTAGTGTCCATAACAGAGAGACCATAGAAATGGAAATCAACACCAGCTCCTCTGAGGGCCTGATCTTGTGGCAGGGAGTGGTAAGTTCTGACCATTCGCACAGATTAACCACAGCCTCTAACTAAAAACAAAACCCTGCACCGTTTATCATCACAACTATCTCACTGTTAACAATGTTAACCTAATATTGATTCTTTTATTTTTTAAATAACATTTGTCGTCAGTTTTCTTTCTTTTGTTCATAGCGTTCTGTCATCGTCGTCGTAATGTGAAATTCGTACTGCTGCTGGCATTGCTGGGCATGCTGGCTGAGATCAACAGCTCTGTCTTACACCACTAAATACATGCATGTGCTTCTATTAACTCGCCCTCCATTTCCCTCAGGAGACCAAAGGTGCACGAAATTTGCGAAAGGTGCATGCTAATGGAAAGGTATCCACTCAAACACAAGACATGTCGTGGTTGTTTTTGAAATGTGTTATAGACTCACCTATAGAGGTGTAGTATTTTTCCACATTTTGTCATGTTACAACCCAAAACATTATTTTTCAGTGTGAGTTTATGCTTCTGACCAATACAAAGTTATAGTGTAGGAGGTGCGTAACAATGTCAGTTTATCTGTTTAGAACTTAAAAACATATTGTTCAAAATGAGTTTTATATATATATACATACTACAATAAGAACAAGGAGAATATAATATGATAATTTGAAAAGATAAAATTAAAACTAAAGCAAATCTACTCAATAACTTTCTGTTAGAAAGAAATTCAAACTCTGTTTTAATCTAATGTCAAAGAATAGAGATGGGTCTTGAGCAAATATTTAATAGTCTCTACAGTCTCAACAATCAAACCTAACAGATCGGCAGGCTGTGAATCGAAGCCAAAACTGGAGATATGTGCTCTCAGACCTGTTAAAATACTACAAAGATGGTCCATTACAATAATCCAACTGGGGCCAAGACTGTCGAGGGTTAAACATCTCCCAAAGATGATCACAACACGTTGCATTTAAATTCCGAACATTTTATTCCAACCAGATTTTAATGTCAGTCAAACAGTTTAAGACTGCTTGACTGACACCAGATAAATTTCAATGTCGTTAGTAAAACAACAGAATCATGTTTTCTAAAAATGTTACCCAAAGGTGAAATATAGAGGTTAAAAAGCAAACCTAACACATTTGCTGTACAACAGTTTTTCATCTCTCAAAAATACACCTAAAAATGAAACATTTTCTCATCGTTTGGGAAGGTCTCAGAGTTTGTTCTAGGAGATTAGTGAACACAGAGCATCATGAAGACCAAGAAGCGCAGCAGACAGGTCAGAAATAAAACTACAGAGTCCAAGGAAGGATAAGGCTGCAGAGCAATATCCTAAACTCTGAGCATCTGGGAGATCACCGTTCACTTCCTCGTCTGAAACAAGGAAGAGTTCACCGTGACTTTAAGCCTTGGAAGACGTAGCCTTCTACTACAGGGAACATGGTAACTTGGGAGGAGCTGCAGAGATTCTGAGCTCAGGATGGGAGATTCTTTTAATGCAACAAGTGGTTTTCAAGCCACTAATCTGGGTGGAGGAACATGATGTCAGTGAAAGAAAACCTTCCTTTAGCAATTTACTAAAGGTTATGAAGAAAACAGGGAAAATCTGTGGCAGAAGATGCTCCAGTCAGATGATGCTACAGTTTGTATGTGGGGTGAAAAAACATAAGATTGCAGATCACATTTAATGAAAAACGGTGATTGGAGCATTATGCTTTTTCTTTCTTCTGCCCAAAAAATAAAGCTAATCATTGAGATATATGACGCAAAACTTGCAGCCAGAATAAAATGTTTGCTTCACTTTATTTCATTACTTCACAACTAATCAGTACTCTGTGTTGTCTGAATAAAAAATCCACCGAAGTTACGTTCAAGGTTGAGGTTGTAAGATGACAAATTATGGAAAGGTTGGGGTCTGGGGATACTTTTGTTGGCCTTTTACTTAGCAGATGAGGTTAAAATATATGAATATGTAGTTGGACTGTTTGTATTCATGCTTGTTTTTTAAGACAGATTTTGTTGCATTGAACTTAGTTAAGAATATTCCCCAAACGGATTGCGTCATGCTTGTTCAGTGCAGCCCAGATGTGGAAAATTACTATAAGTCAGCGGCCAGAAGTTCATGGTACTAAACAAGTAAGCAAATTGTCCTTTACTGAATTTACGCTTTTGTTTTTAGGTACCGGGAGAAAATGGTAGAGGCAAGGACTTCATCAGCCTTGGTCTAGAGAACGGACACCTGGTTTTCAGGTGATTCTGCACCTTTATCCTGTTTCCTTTTTAAACTCTAAATAATATGTTTTAAAAAACGTTGAAGTTCCATTTTCAGGATTGCTGACTATTTTTATGATGTCTAGTTACCAGTTGGGCAGTGGAGAAGCCAGAATAAGGTCAACCAAAGTCATCCATGATGGAAAGTGGCACAAAATCACAGCAGTCAGGTGTGTTGATTTTCACTTTCAGTGGATGTTCTTGGAGAAAATATTTGTGAAAACAAGTAGGAAGCAAAGCAAAGAAAACTGATGATGATTCATTTCCTGATTCTTGCTATTTTCAGTTGGGTGTGTCATGTATTAAGCAAAAAGGTGGAAAATTGGCAGTTTTATTGATCAAGCTTCAGTGAATGTGCTGAAAAAAATTGTTTTCAAGTGAAAGTTTTGAAATAATTTATCTATTACTTTAGAGTTTAAGTGTGAATAGAAAACGACGGCTTGTTGCAGTTTTTGAACTTTTTTTTTAAGTCTGATAGTTAAAGCAGTGACTAGTTTTGGCATTTTTAACTCCGTCAAGGAGGTTATGTTTTCAAAATAACTTGAAAAGTGTCGGACGGATTTTGCTCAAATTTTCACAGAAGGGGTGTATTATAACCATTGACAAACAATTATATTTTGGTAATGATCTGGGTCCGGTGTGAAGGTGGAGGTCACAAAATGTCGGGAATGAGCTGCTTGGCGGAGGTCTGCGCTCTCGGAGTGCTTTTCTAGTTGATGTCACATTATGACACCGAAGTGCAAGTTTATAACAACACATACTGTCCTTCTAGAAGGAGTGTACAGTGTGAATATCTGGGTAGGGCCTTACTATTATGACCTCCTTTTAATGAAATCTTTATCTCATCATCAGTTTCATGATAACATTTGTGATAAACTGTGCTTTTCCGAGGTCTAAGTTTGTAACTTGTTAACTCTGCTTCTCATTCCTCTCAGAGATGGAAAAAACGGTTTTATACGAATTGATGGAGGAGAGACCCACCATGGAAAGTCCAAAGGAGAAAGCCTCATGGTTAACACCAAGGGCAGCATATACCTGGGTGAGCAAACCGGGATTTATTCATTCACTATATGGATATTCTAGTTCTTGGTGTCAATATGTAAGAATTTTACAAAGATTATTTTTCATTTTATTTTGGCCATTAAGATTTTCTTCTTTTTTTTTAAATACATTTTTGGGTAGAACGGCGACTAAAGACTCCTGACTAATGTGGCCTCGGGACTTTCTTAATTAGAAAATCATTTTCTGTTCCATGTTTAGAGACCTTAACATGTGTTGTCTACTGACAAACATACCAATGAAAATATATATATTATTTTGAGAGCCATGGAACTCGCCTCCTTCAATAAAAGATGAATTAAATCTATGGTTCAGGGAGGATAATTTAAAGGCATCTCTTATTAGAAAACAGGTCAAAGATGAGGTGTCCTTATGTGCTTCTATAGTTCAGTTTTGTTGCTGTTGTCCTGCACAGGTGGGGCCCCAGACATAGCTGCCATGACTGGAGGAAAGTTTTTCACAGGAATCACAGGCTGCGTTCGGAACCTGACGCTGACGAACACTCGCTCTGAAACGCAGCCATCCCAGGCAATCGATCTGCAGGCTTACAGTTCCCACAGCGTCAACGTTCAGCCCTGCTCTTCATAGACAAACATGTACAGACACGGAGTGATTTCACACACAGCAGACCCCCTCGGAGAGACTTAACACCCTGAAACAAACTCGGTGCTTTGCTGCTACCAAAAAGCAAAATAAAAGAAAACACATCTGATGCTTTTCTCTATGTGAAGCAAAACCAAAAACAAAAAAAAAACTCTTTAAAGAATATTAACAAGTCTTCTCTGCCTCAGTGTTGTATTCTGTATGAAGGATTGATCAAGGATAAGCAGAAAGGGTTTCATACTTCCAGCAGTAATGTTAGACAGCAGAAGATTATTAGCGAAGCCTATTAGCCCTTCTGGGTCAGATCCTATGGAGATGGAGATATTTTGACAGCACTGATTTTAATTTATATACAAATATATAATATTTGTGGGGGAAAACATGCAAACTAACATTACAACAGCTTTATCTTTCCTAGATTTTTATTTGTTTTTTCTGGGTTCTTATACTGTGTGTGTCAGAGGCTTTTCTTAGGCCTAATTCTACCATTACTTGAAAATAAGTAGGCCTTTTTATTTTGTTTTTTTTTTCCTTCCCTTCTGTAGAGAAAGCTTTATGGATGCTTGGCAAACTGTTGGGAGATGAGCACACATGGTCACCATCACAGGCAACTCCAGTACAAAACTCAGGATGCCAAATACAAACAAACCGTTACAAGTTTGACTGATTTCATCTTTTTTATACATTTTTTTTTTACACATTTAGGTAATTCACTACACTTTTTATGTCATTTTTTTGTGTTTTATTTTTAAATAAAGCTTGGTGCTAATTTTCAGACATGAAGATGCAAATGTGTGCCTCTGTTACATGTAGATTTTTTTCCTAGTGATTCGGCTTTATTTGTGCTTTAAAAGAAGATTTAAATCTATTTTTTTTCTGTCAATATGCATGGAGTTTGACATTGATCCACGATACAGCATGATCTGTTGCTACCACTGTGACTGAGTAGATCTCAAATTAAAAAAATAAATAAAATAAAGTTGTTTTTTTTTATGGGAGGTTGTTAAATAGTTGATTTTATGTGTTTAGCTATCTGCCAGTCAGGTAGATAATCATGTCAGACTCAAAAACAAAATGTTTAAGTATGTTTTAACTTTTCCTACTCTAAGCCAGGTGTGAGTCTGTTTTCACATCCTCAGGAGGGGCGAACCAGAACCGCCTGCCTCAGGTTTTTAACCTAAAGTCTGGTTCGGTAGCTTTAGATTTAACAAGCTAAAGTCCTTATTAAAGTTCTGTGGGTTTAATTTATCTGCAGAAGTAGGTTCGTCTACAGCAGCTCACAGCTGGATTCATGTTGGGTCAGAGGAAACCTGCAGCGTGCTGTGATCTGTAGTGAATCTCTGATAAGCATGCTCACAAAGGAGGGTTCACTCACATGGAAGACCATATTGACACGATCATTTTATGGTTGATAAACCTTTTTTTTATTATTATTATTGTTTGTTAGCTGAAACTTTGTGTTTTGATAATCATAAAACGAGCATCTTTTCCCTTCAGTTTATTTATTTCATGAAATTTGCTCTACTTAATGCTTTTTTTTCACTTGCTTTTATTGATTGATTAGCATTCTGATATTTGGAATATTGTTGTCACTCCCCCACATTCAATAAACTCTTTTTAAATTGCCCAGAAACAGTAAAGCTTCTTCCTCGTCAAGTGGATGAAAATGGTCTTAGTCTTTAAAAGCAAATAAGTCTTAGGCTGTAACTGCATTGAGTCATAAAATGGGTGAACAAAGAAGAGCAGGAGTTATGGTCTGTGGAGGTTGGCTGCCTTTTGGACACTGATTTTACACTGGATTGTCACTAAAATGTCAATCAATGCATATTTGTCAACAAAACTTCATTGTATTTTTGTTTCCTTTTGTTTATTTTATTTTTCAACATTAGTATTGTTAAAAGATCCACTTATATTTTCTTTAGGTTGGTTTAACTAAAGAAAGTTCTGTTCAGAACTAAACCAAATTCTCTGACTTAGTGAAGTTTCCTGGAATGCAATCCTGATGTGATTCTGATCCGACTGTTTCATAACCCATGTTGGAAAGACTCTCCCGTTCGCTTTCTGTTTCCTAAATAAAATCAAAATTCATGGGTTGTTTGTGATCTTGTGAGATTCCCTGTATTCACACCACATTACTGTGTTTGGCTTTATATAGCAACATACCTCGGATCAGTTTAATCAAACCGTCATCGTTTTAAAATCCAGGTAATTCTTGCATTTGATCTCAGTCTCCATTTTATACTGAATGTTTAGACAGAAAACCTATAAGGTTTAAGTTCTCCATCTGTCACCACATCCATTTGTTGTCCTCATCCTCTTCTATCCCTTGTAAATATCACTTCTCATTTTTCACTCTTTACGAACCACTTCTCATCCCTTATTATGATTCATTTCTCAGTTTTCAGTCTTCCCCTTTCCTCTTTACCACTAATATTTTCCTGCCTATTCTCCTCATCTATTTTAAATACCTCCTCTTCTATTTTTTTCTCTTACTGTCTCCAAACATGTTTCTTCCACTGTTCCTTTTGATCCCTCTTAATGACATATTTTATCCTATTCTTCCTCATTTATTTGGATAATCACTTTTCATCTACATTTGCAACCTCTGCTTTGATCCGATGCAACTTCCCAATTCATTCTTTCATAATAATGTTAATGTTTTTCATGTAAATTATTTCCTGTGTCTACATTTCGGGAGCTATGCAGAGGTCTCTGTCGGGCCTGTTTTTTTTCTGAACGACGTTCTCTAGTTCCCCTTTGGAGGTAAAAGTCCAGAGAGTTTGCTTCCTGGATCTTTGGGATCCACAGAGATGATAGCAGCATTTTTTTCTAACCCAAGAGGTATTAAATCTTAGATCTATTGAAGTTTAGCACAAACCATCCTCTCTGCAGACCATCTTGTTCCTTGTAGTTTAGACCTGTCCTGTTTTCATTCTTTAAACCCCATTCAATTCAATTGAAGTTCATCATTTGTGAATTTATGACACGTCTTCTGTTGTTATAGAAAATCAAGTTTACATGATATTGAATTCAGTCGCTGTGACTTCACTCAAATCAAAATCAAATCAAATTTTATTTATATAGCACATTTCAGCATCAAGGCATTTCAAAGTGCTTTACATAATT
>JAUZNJ010063979.1:0-16777 GCA_034780135.1 Jordanella pulchra
TAAAACATGCAGGGCAGTGTGCCTTGAGGACCAGGGTTGAAAAACACTGGCCTATTTATCGACTGTGACTCACTGGACAGAGTTGTCTTCTTGTGATTAGAAGGTGGTGGGTTTGAGTCCGGCTTCTTCGCTTGTTGATGTCATCTGGAAGATCTACTTAAACCCAAGTTGCCTTAAGATCTGTGTATGGGTGTATGCATGTCAGTGGGTAAAACTGGTTAAATGTTATTCTTATGTAGAACCCACTTATTGGTCAGTATGAATAGAAACGCACTATATAGATTCTGTCTGTGTGCCTGTTCCACTCTCTGTTAATGTGGATGCTTCGTGCAGAGTTCTGTACATTGGATAAAATTATTGTTTATGACAACTGGTTAAATTATATCAATGTATTAAGTGAAAGAAAAGTCATTGGTAATCCTTGTACCACCCTACCAAAGCTACATCAGTGTACTTTGTGTAATAATGGGATCTATTCGATTTCTGTGTTTTGATTTTTAACACCAGCTAAAACTAAAATGTTGAAGCTTTTAATTAAGCTTGTGTACTTTGCAGAATATTACGCCCTTTAACTTTCAACTTATCATCGTGGACCATTGGGATTAGAACAAGTTGATGATAAGAAATACCTTTAATGTCTTACAGTGGGAACATTCAGCTGAGGCTGCCTGCAGGAATGGTCTTCCCTTTAAATGAGTTATCTGTGGAGCTTCTTTTAAAAACATTTACTTTGACTGTCTGGAAGTTTTTCTTTATTTGTAAGCAAGGAAACATATCAGTGAAGCAAAATTTAAGGGACAGCTAAAACTATGTTATGTTGCATGTGCCCAGAAAATAACTTTAGGGACGCATTTTGCATCTTATTAAATATATCTTCCACCAGTGGAATGGTATAAAATATGCTTTTGTTAATTTTGAAAGATTTTAAAGGATCTTGGGATTCCATGTCTGCAGAGTCTGGTTTTATGGGATCCAGTCTACCCGTAGTAAGCATCACTGACCATTTTAGTGTTTCCCTTGCTTCCTTCTGAAGGTTTGACTGAAGTCCTGGGGCGCACAGATTTATAATTTGCATAGCCAAAAGAGTGCTGGCTCTATAAAAGTGTGGAGGCATGAGGGCGGCTATTTGACTTGCAAACCTGTCTGTGTCAACAGGATGACCCGTCTTCATCCACAGCCCAGGCCACCACCTTACATCGAGTTTCTGTCAGTTTCTTCAGCAAAAACTCTATCGGAAGCTCAGCTCAGCGCAGTGCAGCGGGGCCATCGTCTGATTCTCCACCAGCCAACACCCAACCCATTATCCCGTCTGTCTCAGTAAACAGACCATTAACAGACCAGGCTGGTGGAAGCCACATCGCTATTGTTTCCCTCCCATAGATCTGAGCAAATATTGATTTTTCTCTTGAAGCATGAGTCAAAATAAGCTCTCTCTGTAGTCGGCTGGAAGCTTTTTACTTGTGGGCTAGTCATTTTTGACCTAAAGAGCGAGGACCAGGCAGAGGGAGGCTTACAAAAAGATGGGTACGTTTGGAGTCTTGTATCCAGGTCTCGCCACATCAGCCAGTGTGGCCTCCCCCGACCAAACTCAGTGACGGAAACAGCAGGTGGAAGGAATGACCGAGGATAACTCGCCACCCTGTGTCCTGATTTATTTGCATTACCATCCTGCCAGCATGAGCTGATGCCGTCAGACTATTTTAACACTCAGATATGTAGAGAGGTTTGCACTGGAATACTATCCAGGCTCACATGCTTTGATTGTAAGCTTGTGGGTGTGTAGAACTATGCATACACACAGGCAAAGCGCACCATATACTCTATTTAAGTGTTGCAGCCACAAATGTAAACAGACTGGAACTTCATGTATCCCTGGTGCTCTTCGCCCCCTGTGGGCCAAAGGCTCAGTTATGTTCAAGGGGGATTAACTGGCTCATTTTCCCACTTAAGAGCTGCAGAAACAAAACAAACTGCTGTCATGGGGGCCTAGCCATAGGGACTACTTAAATTGTTTAATTTCTGAATAGTGGGTCTTACCTTTGCTTTCACTTAGGGTACTTTTTGTTCTTGGCCTTTTCACAGAGATGCGTCAGTAACTGATACCTAACTGATACCTGCAGAGATGAGTTCTCCTCATCAGCCTGTCAAGCCCCCATGCATGTAACTGTGCTCGTATGGGTGTGTCTCAGCAGTCACTGGTCGGCATATGTTCCTCCATTGTGTAAAACCCCAGTTGGTTTACGAAGACGCTGATGTCATGTCATTATCTTTCCTCCTGCATTATCTGCTGGCAGCTCAGCAGATGAAAAGAAGGAAGCTCTGGCTGTCAGGAGGTTAGAGGCTTGGTTGATGCCTCTTGTTAAGCCACGGTTGCTGCATTACAGCCAGCCTCTACTGCCCCCATCAGGTGACAGATATGAGGTGCAGGGCAGGAACACAACAGCTGTGAATGAGTGCTGACAGGTGATTCTTGGAAAAGGAAGTTAACTCCAGCCCTTATCTGCATCCACAGTGTTAATAAACAACACAAACAGGCCTCTTCTTTATCTATGATACCAACAACACGCCTCCTTATAGATTCCCGATGAGAGTGGTTCTTTAAGTGTTAATGTCAAGTCTCACCTCACACTTCTGTTAACACTCTGGACATGTTCTCTCCTTCAGTCAGCAATGCTGGCTTGCCTCCATGGGTCCTTGCTGGGATGCTGAGCGTCAGATTGTTAGCGGTGATGAGAAGAAACATGATAATGGAAGAGGAGATGTGAGGATGTGATGTAAGCACACCGAGGCCCCTCTCAAGCACACACACACACACAGAACAACTTGAGATAATCTGTTGGACAGTGGGCCGAGGATCAATCTCACACACTTCATGTCCCAGAGGAAGAAGCATTCGGGGGGGAAAAGAGTGTGACCTGTGACCCACTGTGCTGAAAGACTGCTGTTGAAGGATATACTATACCTGTGAGAGTTATCGGTGTTTGGCGTGTCCACAGAAGGGGGGTATGTGTGGATTGCAGCCTCATATTATATCCTGGTAAAATTCTGCTTCACCAACTCACTTCGGGTATTGATATGAAGAGCTCTGCCTTTACATAAACAACCAAGAGGCGCAGATTTGCACACAGGGAGCCTCAGCTCCACAATGCTCATCCAAACAGTGAACTCTGTTTGCTGTCTCTCTCACAAGGGTACATTTTCTCTGAGGGTTGAAGTTTGGGAAGGAGGGGCAGATGGGGTGAAACTAGAGCTGCCTCAGGAATGCAGGGGGTGTTTTTGGAGAACTAGAGTGTAGTTTAGTGGGTGCGGGGGGGGGGTTTGGGGGCTGACTTAAGGGGTAGGATAGGTGATTAGGGGGTGACAGCTGAGTGCTGACCCCTCTATAATGACAAATCATCTGGCAGGTGTGTGGCTCCCTCCTCCCTCCATCTCCTATCATTCCCAGGCCAGGAATCTTCAGTTGGTGCTGGAACATACAGAGTTAAAGGGAGATTTCCGGGCATTTGTACCCTCATCCAGCAGGGTTATGACTTGGCTTTTACAGAGATACACAATTTATCACTCAGATGTACCCTGATCTGTGCCTGTTACCCACCCTCACTATGCATTTAGCTCTGCAGTTGTTTCAATGTACTTATAGTTGAGCTGAGACATTTGCACATAAACACCAATAATTGTTTTTATCTTACTGACAATAAATCAGAGTGAAGATTTTCCTGATTTAGCACATTATTATTGAAAAGAAACATCAGAAGTTTATATCAAGCTATTATTATTGCTATACCTTTAAACAAATTTGGTTTCTGAGCATCCTACTTGTTACTTTTGTATATCCCATTGTTTTTTGTTTTTTATTTTTATTGAAACACTTTTTGAACAAGACAAAGGATATATAACTGCTACAGTATAACTATATTCCTATTTTATACACTCCTAACACCACACTGAGCACTCTTCAAACCCACACATCATTTTTAAATCGAGTCACTCAACCAGTATCAGTTCTTTAAACAGGCCGATTGCTGCTGTATAAAAATGAAAACCTTTAATTTAGTCATTTCATTTACAAAAAGAGCCTTGCAAATATCTTTACCTCCATTAATTTAGCAGCTTTAGCCACTTTGTACATTTCAAGAGAAGATATACCTCTATTTTCTGACATATGTCTTTTTTTTTTTGGCTCTTGACGGACAAATAAACTGCTGCTTTGGGCACACGAGCTGCTTTGGGCACACGAGCCTTGAGTTTAACTCTCATGCCTTATATCCCGTAACAGAAAACCAGCTGGTAAAAAGGGGACCAGATGGAGTCATTTTAATGAAGCCTATCCAGTAGTCCATGAGTCACTATTAACCATTGCTATCGGGCATGCAGGTGCTGCAATGGTTGGCGCGCACGATCCATGTCAGAGGCCTTAGTCCTCGACGTGGGGTCTGAATCTGGCTTGTGGTCTTTTCCCGCATGTCTCCCCCCCTCTCTCATACCTTCTTTCCTGTCAGCCTACTGTCTGAAAACGAGCCACTAGTGCTGTAAGAAAAAAAAAAAGTTAACAACAAAAACCCATTGCTATCAACTGTTCCTGGTAAGGAGGGTGATTTCTGCCAACAATGTCTCAAGGAGACACAATCCGATTGGTTATTTGCCTTGGAGGCGTAGTTCATGCATTTAAGGCAACACCTCAACCAAACTGCTTCCTTGTGTGACGTTGTGCAAACACCTCTACAAGTCTGCTTCATCGCTGCTTGTGATTCCCAGATGCTCAGAAGTGCCTGCTGTATAGTTAGCTAGTTACATTAGGTTGAGTAAGTTATTGAAATTCCTGTGTTTTTACATAAAGTAGTATCATGACTCTTGAGTAAAATGTTTGGCTACTCTACCCATCATGAGTAACCTCAGTAAAAAAAAAAAAAAGAACAAGCTTGTTCTGAACAATTTGCACACATACAGTTTATTTTTAAGTTTGACTTCTTATTGTTTTAATTTTCTCACAAGTTCTTCCATGTAAGTTAAAGATTAAGTGAACATAAAGTAAGCAGTTTTCTAGCTTATAATCTAACATATACAAAAGAAATACGGCAAGTAAGTTTTATCATGTAAAATATTGAAAAATGTATATTTTCAAGTTTTCCTTCTACCTCAAAATATTATTGCGTAATCACTATATATTAAATTTTTCTCATTGTTTTAAAACACCAGCAGTTAAATATGCAATATTTTTGCAATCTAAGTTTTCTAATATTAAATCAGATGTTATTAGTAGAACGTAGATCATTTACTCAGTACTTTAGCAGCCTTTTTACACAATACGTTTGTTACTATTCCTTAAGTGATTTCTTGGATGGTTACCTCTTAAAGAAGCAGTGCTTCAGTGGTATTTTATGGTACTCAATTATATACAACTACAAGCAGCAGGAGAATGGCCAGCTGTCATAACTTTATTGAGATAAAGCTGTATTGGTGTAAATGTGCAAAACAGCCACAGAGTAAAAGCTAAAGCTAGATGCTGTTTGAAATCATAGAAAGAAGTTCATTATCTAATTTGAAAGCATAGGCTTGAAGGCCACTCATTAAGGGGAATCCATTATGCTAAAAAAATACGTCCAACAGTGACGTACCTCCAGGATGCCTTGCAGTGTTTTCCAACACACAGCTTTTTTTCATGTATGCTAAAAAGGAAACTTCTTCCTTGTGTTTTCCATGTTCTTTACATGGCCTGCTGGCCAGATTTTTGTCCTGTTAACAGATGGTTGCTTCCCTGAAGCTATACAAGAGCGTTCATGTGTGTCTTGGCCGCATCTCTTATTATAGATTCGATTATGTTTACTTATCTGGAGTCTTTTGCAGAAATCTTTCTTCCGCTCCCTAATTTTACACGATTTTTTTAGGTTATTAAACTGTTTATAAAATACAATAAAACTCTGTTTTATTATTATCATATTAAATATTTGACTATTTCAAACTTACTTTAATGTGAATGATAGCCTAAAAACCTTTAAAACATTGAAGCATAAAACAGATGAAACCACAAGCATTGAATCTTCATTGAGTTTTGTTTAAGAGTCATTATGATTGCTCCAAGAACGCCTTTCCTGTGGTTTGCATGTTGATTAAATGTCTACTTGTTGAAATAGCTGCTGTAGCATTAAAGGCCTATTTTCCTTCCATCTCACTTTGACTTCCAGAGTCATTCTTAATCTAATTCCAGCCAACACATGGAGTCTAGATAAAAGGGTCCAATGCAGTCTGTCTGCATTTCTGTACAGTATCTGCTGGTTCTCCTCTGGAGTCTCGCTACTGTCCGTCATCAGAAAAACCAAACATTTTTAGTCCCACTTCAACGCTGCTAAACGAAGATAAAAAGTGAAGTAACATTCTCAGCTGGAAGTCATGCTGAACCTGCCGGAACGTTTTCCCACTTATCCTTTCACTTCAAATTAGAGATGGTTTTCGGATGTGTTTGCCAGGCGGTGGGAGTGGGCATTACTTTCAGAGCCCCAACAAGAATGTCTGGGTCCTGTTATTAACATCAGCTGGAGGAAAACTGTCCAGGTATTTAGTGTTGAGTAAGAAGGCATGAAGTAGTAGTAGTACAGATAAAAACAGATCCATCCATACAGATTATAAAAGTATAGCTATTTTCTAAAATCTTTTAGTTTTCAGAATTACCTTGTAAACTGTTTTACATTTTCAGCATTTTTCTATAAGCTTCTGACATCAGTTTGCTGGAATTTTGGCCCATTCCTTGTGACAGAACTGGTGTAACCGGGTCAGGTTTGAAGGCTACCTTCCTCACACACCGTTTTTAGCCCTGCCAACAAATGCGCTATCAGACTGAGGGTAAGGTTGGGGCTTTGTAATGATTTTCAACCCCCTGACTTGGTTCTCCTTGGTTTATGCTTGACACGTCCACACAGCTTCTGCATGGCCTGATATTCCAGCACAGTGCAACTAGTTAGAGCTCCCACTGGTGAAGGTCAGCAAATATAAACCTGTATGGATATCTTGTGATTTTACACATAAATTCCATCACAATCAACAGACTGTTAGCAACTCGTGGAAAGGAATCATTGACACTTTTGAATGACAAAAAGTGGCTTTAACTGTTTTCTACTTGTGGTGTCGTAAGCTTGACCCCCCAGTTGGTCCGACTATAGGTACAGATGGGAAAAGCAACTCAGAGTACAACATGCTGCAAATGCAATGACAATGTTCTCATTTCCACGTAGACAGTAGATTCATAAAGTATAAACCAGCATTCAAACCTTTCTGTAGTTAACTTGGTGGTTTGTTTAGTTATTTAGGGTAATAATTAATTTGAAACCCCAATTTATGCCTAGGCTTTCTGGTATTGGCTGATGTATTTTACCCATAATGTTCCTTAAGGATGATGGCATCTGTATGTGAAGTGCAGCAGTACATATATTTTCAGGCCTGTAACCTTCAACCTTTTTCCTCCAAATATTTATGTCGTCATTAACACTTGAATTTTATTTGTGTTAGATCCCAGAGCAGGTATTTTAGTTTCTTGAGACGGCAAAACATGTTTCTGTAAATAAACATCCTTTAGCCTTCTTCTTTTCCAAGTGGCTTTTTGGTGCATGATTGTACAGAACTAATTTTATTGTCTATTTTGCTTTGATTCAACTATTTCACTACAAAATCTATGTGTTTTAAATATAAAGCAGAAACATCCACAGGAGCGGGGCTTTTATTAATACTCCAAGGCATAGTAATCTTAGCGCATGTGAACTATTCAATTTAAAGACTGGAAAGTCCCATTCTGTGTCGTTTTATAACTGAGCTGAAAAGAAGAAAAAAAGTCTGACCTTTTATCATGTAATGTCAGCAAGTTAAATTTGTTGCCTTTTTCTTTGCTGTGTAACTTGTAGTTTTCATTGAAAATTGTCAGATTGGAAGAATTTAATGTTTGACAGATGAACTCATGAAAAGTGAAGGGGATGTGTTAGAAAAAAAGTAAAGACACCTGTCCCTCCATCTCCCTTGTTGCAGTTTGATGCACCCACTCACCCACCCAGAGGCCTTCAGTTTTCTTCATCACCTGCGCTTGTCTTTTCCAGCCCCCCCGAAGCGACATGATGGGCCGCTGCAAAGTGACCCATATTTACCCAATAATACAAAGCTTTGAAAAGACCCATATCGGGTTGCAGCTAATGCTCCAGTGAGGCCTGGAGAGTGAAAGATGTTACCGGCCCAAACGTCTTAGGTTTCAGTGCCTCATGAACAAAAGGCGGTCCAGTCTTTGGAGGGAAAGGGAGAACCGGGGTTGACTTGGGGGGGGGGGCAATGGCTGGTTTTGAGCTCACAGGAGAGGGATGTGGCTGGTTCACAGGGTAATATATCTTTAGGATGAATGTGTTGCGCCTTATTTTCTGTTGATAGGAAAGATTCAAAGGGTACCGGGATCTCTCCATCATTGTAGTTTTTCCCCATTACACATGATTCTTCCACCATGTTTGTTTTAGCGTTCGGCTTCATCTACATCATGAGCCGCTCTCTGACTCCTTTAACAGGAAGATGCAGATCGAGGCGCTGAGTTAATGGAGCAGAGCCAAAGCTAAACTCTGCCGTTGTGGGTGAGAGCAAGTCGGACAAGGTCGGTTTAGAAAGATGATTTCACTTCATACTCTTCATCATTTTCCCACTCCCCAGCCCCCACGTCTACAGTACTCTTCTTCTCCTTCACGCTCTCCTCTGGCTCTCCCTCTCCTCGGGGGCTTGCAGGTATAAAGTTACACAGAGCTCTCAGCTTTCTTGGAAGGAATGACCACATGAGTAGCTTGGGGATTAGATTAGCAGGAAGAGCAGACTTAGGCGGGCCGTAAATAGCCCACTTTTTTCACCATTAAAAAGGCCCGGTACAATATAATCAATAGATAGCACTCATCTGATGCAGGAAGCCATATGAGAAGACCTCCCTCAAGTGCTCTGAAGGACAGGCTACAGCAGCGCTGGCCTAATGAAGTTATTATTAATCACTGGGGCTGCTGTGTTGTTTCTCTAGTGGGTGATGAGAGGTTTGATCTGACTGGTATTCGGTGCAGTTTCTCTTAATTTTTACTCCTTTAGTTGGCTTCTTTTTTTTTTTACGCTTAGGACAATAAGCCTAGTTTGAATGTTTTTTTTTTATTATTATTATTACAACAGGAACATTGAAGCTAAACGAGTGATGCAGCTTGCAAGCTGAGCAACACCTCTCCAGTCCCACATACATTTCCCCGCTGTCAGTCTTTGCAAGCCTCCCCACAGGTGTTGGGTTACTCTGTAAAGCAGCTTGAATGAGTCCAGAAATCACAGAGTGCTGTCTGCGCTCCTGATACATCACTTTGAAGTTTCCTCAGCTCAAAGCCAGACTTGTGCGAGGACTTTAGAGCTATCTGCCAGAGAAACACCAGGCTGGGGGTTCAGATGGGGGCAACATAATTGGGAAAGCCTATAGGTTGTTCAAGTTGCTTTAAGATGTTACTTTTCTAGCTTTGTTGTAAAAAGATTGTAAAGAAAGAGGATCAGGCTGGGTGCAGATAAGTGTCTGAAGGGCTGCTGTAACAGAGGAACATGATGTGGAGATTATTAACAGCTCAGCTGTTTTTCTGCTCATGCATCAACTTCTGGCTTTGCTTTGAATTCAAAGCAGCTGCCTTAGCTGGATACATCTGTAAGCACTTAGAAAACAAAAGATATCTAAATAATGTAGCGGCTGATAGGCTATGCCACGCTAGATTAAGATATATAAATATTTAATGTGATAATTTATTGATGAATCTATCAAGAAGGAATCCTTTACCTTGCCTGGGAACTCATTTACTGTGCCGGATATTTATCCCTCCTCTATCCCAAATATTTAACCCTATTGATTTACGGAAACAAAAAGAAGCACAAGGTAAATAAAATAATTCTAAATTCAATTCTGCAGAATAATTTTTCTGGGAAAATAGAAAAATAAAGAAATATTATATATATTATCTGAGCTGATTAATGGTTTTCCTTCTAATCAAAGTTTTTTGATTCTCTCTGGAATTGAAAGAGTCTCAAAGCCTAAAATTCTGGGTTCTTATTCATGTTATTGCTCTGAGAAAAGCCCTTGGAAATGGCCCCGAGTTCAGTCACTTCCAAGCTTCACCTCCATCGGAACTTCTGTCTTCCCGGGTTTATGTCTTGATTGGTTCCTCGCTACAAATCATATTGCTGAGTTCGACACAAATAGGAAAAAATAAAATGCTCTGAAAGTCTTTGATTATTTAGAGAAAATAAAAATTTTGCTGGAGGTTCACACAAAATTTCTCCCAAAACGTTTCAAAGAAAACGTTTATGGCAGCTGAATTTGAAAAATGGATCAGTCCTGGTTCTGACTCAGCTGGGCTTTGTCCTGCTGATTCTGTTTTTCTTTGGGTGAGCACTCGGCCCCGCTGTGGCAGTAGCTGACAGCTTCCTGGTACAGTCTTCATGAGGCCTCATCATCCCATCAGAGCAGACTGGAGCTTTTGAATTCTACCACTTTCTGTAAACTAGAGCAACACATTGGTGTGGATAAGTTTGAGTGTCCTTCATGATTTCCAACCTTTTTTTTTTATGTTTGTCACAGTTTAACATTTCATTTCCATTGAATTAAACTGCTGGATAAATCTGACAAATCTAAACACAAAATTCAGTTTCTAAATATGTTTATTATGAAGGATAAAAGATAAAATGAAACCCACCTGACTGTGAAAATGATTGCTCTCTAAACCTGATGTCTGGTTGAACCACCCTTAACAATTGAAATCAGTTGGATTTTTTCTTTCCTTTCATTTAAAAATACATCTACTGACATCAAAGGATCCGGTGGGATAGATGCCAGTAAAAAAATTTTTTTCCCAATATCTTCTTATTAAATATTTTGCTGCTGGTACTAAAATGCCCTCTGTCTTCTCAGGTATCTGAACCATGTCAGGGCTGCCATGCCGCAGGACACCGCTGGAGGATATACCTCAGCTTTGGCGTGTTATCGAGCCATTCAGGATGCTTTCAGTGGGCTTTTTCCTCTGAAAGGCTGAATCCAACCAAACCTCCTCATCCCGTCTGAATGGACTTTACAAACATAACATGTTTTGTCAGTATTGACCTGCTCTTGGTGAATATTTGTGTAGATGTAGATTTGTTTCCTATTTTGTTTTTTTATATAAAAAAATAGAAAAACATTCTTTCCATTCATCATTTTATGGGTTTATTTAAAAATCAAATATGTTCAACTGAAAAAAATCAATTTAAGGGCAAAAAACTCAAATAGAGTTTAAGAATTTAAACTTAAAAGTCTTAAAATGATGGAAAAACATCTTGAGAGAGTAAAACTAAAAGTAAAGGTGAGTCAAGCTGACGTTACATTTGGATTGTCTTCACACTTTGGTCTCTTCGGGGCCGGTTCCTCTGACGGATCTGTAAACACATAAAACAAAGTTCAATATTGAGTTTGTAAAACCACTACTTTAAGTAGACACCTAAAAATAAATCCTTAAAATAAATTTACTTTAGAATAATGCATCAAATGGAAGAGAAAAAGTTAAAAAATATATATATATATATTTATTTCAACTGGAATTGTGCCAAACTTAACTGCTTCACTGAAATGAAAATGAACAGAAGATTTCCCATTAACATAAGCAAGGTAAATGGTGTGCAAATCTGGTTTCCAGGGATATAAATATGAATCCATTACAAGATTAAATCTGAGGCAACCGGACCTTTGCTCAGTTTTTCTGAAAACATTTTAACTGTTATCCAGGAACCCCCCACCCCCCCACCCCCAATTCTGGCAGCTATAACAAGTTGGATGAAATAATCTCCAAATATTACAAATTCTCAATCATCCAACTGAAGGTCGAGATATTAGTTTGAATAACTTTTAAGGTTTCTTAACTTCAAAATTCCTGATGGTCAGAAGTAGAATGGACTGACTCACTGTCTAAAGATCAGATGGTATAAAACTTTTTATTCTTTATAAATAAATTACTTGACAAGGAAATGAAATCTACTGCTGAACTGTTCCACAACAATCTCAATTTTGAACTCTGAATAATGCAAACAAATAAAAAGTGGAAGATATTTTTTAATTTTTTTGAAAAAAAAAAGTTCAACATGAAAATACAAAAATTTAGTTTACAGTATTAGGTAATTAAAAAGGACTTTAAAAAGTTCTCATAAAATATCAGGTTTTTCCAGGCTTGCTTTGAAACTTTCAGACATGTTTTGTATCCAGGTTAGTTTCTCACCTCTTTCTCCTTCATTGCTGCAGAAAAGAACCTCTTTAGGGACTGTGAACCTCACACACATCATGTCCTTGTTAGGTGCGACGTTACGCACAAAATGCACAGAGCACTTGTTCTCCAGGGGGAATCCAATGCTGCGGGATGCCCTCTCCACCACGTCCGCCTCTGGGTTGTCGTCTTTAGAGAAGCCATAGCAGTGGACTGTAAGAAGGTTCTGCTCAGAGGGAGGCTCCAGGTTCAGAAGGCCCCGGAAAGCATCCAGAAACTCCAAAGCCAGCGCAGGCAGGTTCATGACCACGTGAACTGCAGATTCCCCCTTCAGCAGAGCAGGCAGCGCCTGCTTTAAAGGCCCACAGATGAAGTCTCTGCCATCCAGATTGAAGGTTTGGACCTTGCTCTCCACCTTGTTGAGTTTGCAGTTGTGCTGCAGCCATCTGTACGACTCTGGGTTGAGATCGTTTGCCAGAACGTTGGCACCGGAGCGGGCAGCTGGGATGGCAAATGGTCCGACCCCGGCAAACACGTCGAACACTGTGTCGCCACGTTTAACCAGCTGCACCACCCGTTGGTGCTCCGTACTCAGCCGAGAGTTCCAGTAGACACGAGAAAAGTCAAACTCATACGTCACACCGTTTTCCTTCACCTACGAGGACAGAAAAAAACAAAAACTGGAATCAAATGTTTTCTTCTAACCCACAGAAAATGTTTTTATATCCCTGTGAAGGAATTTTATTTAACCTCTTTGTACAGAGGTTATTTATTTGACCACATCTGAGTGTTTTTCAGCAAGAGCAGCCTTCCTGAGAGTCAAGCCTCATCTTATTCCCAGGTGTTAACTAGGCCACTACCATCATTTATTACCCAGCTACATAACCCACATGAGCTGTAGTTCAAAATGGTGAACTGATTGTTGGACCTTCGCCTCTAGGATCCTCTGAGAGGGCAGAATCACGTTTCTATTAATTACTGTATTAGCAAATAGTCCAAGTACCTTAATAGCTAAAAAGATGATCATCCTAATGATTTAACATTCGGTTTCCAAACTGCTGTAATACTGAATACTGAAAATGAGATATAAATCACTTGTGCTTGAAATCAGTTTATTTTCCCTTTTATAAAGCAGATAAGACTGTTTCCCGTTTAAATAAGATTATTTATATTTAATACATGAAAAAACAGCTCCATTATCTTATTTCAAGTAAATATTATCCAATTATAGAATTTTAAGGTAAAACATAATTTCAATAATAGATCAACTTATTGTACTTGCTTCCATTGAAGTCAAGTACTCTGAAACTTTTACTTTATTTTTAAATCAGATTTCTCAGTGCATGCGACTTATCACTCCACAGAATATTAATTTAAAAAGTTTTTTTAATCCAAGTTGGTTTTGGCCTCCAGAATCTCCCATAGGAGTCATTTTTACTCAGTTCTGTTCTCTTATTTTTTTAAATCATGAGCTCAAACTCAGACTGAGGCAAACCAGGCCTGCATTGTTTAAGATCTGGCTTGTTATGGACTCTTTTGTGACCTTCTGGATGAAGCATTGATGCTCTGTTGGAGCAGTTTTGTTTGGCTCCCTGCTTCTGGGAAGCCTTCCTTCTTTCACCCCATGTCCCCATTTTCCCCAGTAAAAGGTAATGATTCTCACCGTGGTTCAGTGGAGCCTCAAGCCTTAAAGCTGGCCAAGTAAACTCTCTTCAGACTGATAGATGTCAAAAAAATTATTTACCGTCATACTTGATTTGAACTTTTTTTTTTAATCTGGAAACTGTGTTGCTTTAAAAGTTTACATATTTTACTTTTTTTTCTGAGAGGGATTTTTTTAGTTCATGATTTAAAAGGGGTTTTACATTTTTCCACATAGGCTTATTTGGCCTGTTTTTTTCCCCTCAATAAATGATTTAAAAACCAAATACCCTTATCTGTCAGAGAATTTGCACTGCAATGACTGATTGCTCTACGTGGGAATCATAATAATACAACTGCACGTACCTTGGCGATCATGTTCTCCTCTCCTGCCAGCACCTCCATTTTGAAGTTCCTGTAAGCTGAGTCGATCATGTTGGTCTTATTGACCACACAGGTTACTCCAGGGTTTTTATCCATAATTACCTGACCTATAAATACAGCAGAGAATCTTTATTTTATAGATCAAATACAGAAAACATAAAGAATGTCTCAATACAACCGTTTCATTTTCGGTACGATGCTGATCTTGCAGTTTTAAGTATTAGTCAGTAGATATTAACCCGTTGTGAGTTATAAATACTTTAATGCTTATTTTGTAGTTTGGCATGTTAGAAAATTCAGAATCATGTGATAAAACTCAAACAGAGAAAAATAGTCAACAAAAAACAGATATGAGACCAACTGAGCAGTTTATTGTTAACCTATGGGTTACAGAAAGGTAAAATAGAAGCGGAGTGTTTAAATCAGTGTGCTTATATCAAAGACCTTAGATGTAAGCAGATTTATTCCAATATTCATTCTTTGTCTGATAGCGGACTAATTTTCAGTACCAATATCTGATCAGGCTATCCCTAAACCAGACACGTTGGCAAAAAGTTTTTCTATTTTAATCCAGCAAGAAAAATCCAACATTAGGAACTGTTTTTTGTTTCATTTAAAAATTGCTCTGATTGGGGATATATAGGCAGGTTTAGGCCATAGTTTGTCCTTTTTATCTTGTTTTCCTGACACTCGCCTTAAATAATGTGTTCTCTTATCTTTTCTATTTGAATAGAGCCTGAATTAAATGAGTTTCTTCATATCTACACCTCAGCTAAATATGAAGTCAGAGATTCCTGGTAAATCTGATTTAGTTTGAGTATATTTTTGAGCTTTGTTTGTTTTAGATAACTTCACATCATTAACAACTGGAAGCATTGTCTTCAGAAGATTGTTAAACAGCAACGAAGCGTCTTCAGTCAAAGGGTTCTTCAGATCTAGTATGAGACTGGTCGCCTACAGAAGGTCCTTCCTGCCCACAGCTATCAACATCAACTAATTGGGGGAAAAACGCTGATGATTTACTACATTTAATTTCCCCGTGATTAATAAAGTAATCTTTAATTAAACTGACTGCAGCCTGCACTGTCAATTCAACCTTAAGCAATCAACAGTGGCAGCTCATAGGTTGCCACAAGCGTTTTTTTTTTTTTTTTAAATCAGCAACTCTACTCCACTTATTCTTACTGAGAATGGATAATGACACTTGAGCTATAATAAATTCTATAAACTGCCTTCTTGGCTTCCGTTATTAAAGTTTTCTTGTTTAGCTCATTGTTGAGCATGTAAACATAAAAATGTCACAGTATAATCTGATGCTTGCTGTTTTGTTTTAACTTTAGATGTAGATTAGCCCCTACTGTTCAGGAGTCAGCTTCTCTCTGCCTCTTACCTATGAGGTTCTTGTATGGCAGCTGATGGTCCCTCAGGTTCATGTGGGCTATGTGTCCCACCCGGCTAAATGCTGAGGTCACATCCTGACCCTGAGGCAGCACGGCCTCCAGTACCTCCTCAGTCTTCAGGTTGTCGTAGGTCAGCTTCAGTTCATATTGTTGCAGCTCTTCTGAGACACCAAACGACCTGAGGGCCTCGGCTTCAGCCTCGCTGAAGGAACTCGCTGACGACACTCTGTGAGGATCCAAAAGGACTAACCGAAAGCCGCTGTTATCCTCTTTGTCTTGAACCACTCGATGCACACCTGGGCGCTGGATGGTGGACTTCTTCAGACTCTTTACCACTTTGTTTAAAACCCCGGTTGGTACCTGCAGGGCTGGAACTGTAATGGTCTGTGTGAAGGCATCTTTGTCCAAAGAGGTCATACCCCGGACCTCTGGAGGAGGTCGGTACAGTTTGGGCTCCATCACTGCCCTCCCAAAGAACCCAGAACTGACAGAGTGTGAAAAGAGGCGACCAAAGTGCAAGGCAGGAGAATCAAGCTTTCTTTGAGTTTGAACAGGAACCAACGTTCTGGAGAGGATCCTGAAATAGTGAAAAAGTAGAAAAATCTGATTCTGTGTTCAGTTGTATTAAAACAATTTAACAGCAATTAGTTCACTGATGTACAAGTACTAAACTCAACATTTATTTTATGAGATATAAAATCATTGTGAACGCTTACATCACAGCAGCATGAGGATCCATGTGCTAAGAAAATTTTAAATTGATATCCAAGGAGATGATCTGAGATTTACCCAAATGGTAAAATGGGTAAAAATTTGAGATTAAACGATAGTTTGTTTGTAGGCCAATCGCAATTATTTTTACATGAGTCTAACCAATCCCTGATGTGTGATGTTTTTGTATCAAATATTAAATCTGTGATCCCTAGAACAGGAGCTAAAGACTTCATAAAGATTCAGCCTAAAACTGGTAGGAGAGTATTTTTATACACAGTAAAACCAATCCTTTATCAAAATGGACTGAAAGGCCACTCAGAGACCAAGTAGCTGTTAGACCGAAACAACATAAAAATCAAACTACAGTTTGCAAATGCACTCAGCTACAAC
>JAUZNJ010063990.1:0-27119 GCA_034780135.1 Jordanella pulchra
AAAAAAATGTTATGAAAAATTTCGAACACGTTTTTCCTTGCAAGAGCAGAGCAAAATAGCGTAAGCGCTTGCAGGAACGAAGTTCCCAGTAAACAGAAATGACTTTCATGAAAACAAACCATTAAATTTTGCTGATGATTCACATCATAATCTGTATACAGAAATTTATTTTCTAAAGGTTCTAAATATTTTTTCTAAATTTTAAAGATTCTTTAACATTGTGAGAGACATTTAGCGGAACAAGCAGTTCCCCACTAAACCAGAGGGTGGCAGCAGTGACTATTGACAGCCTCAATATTGGACTGAAAAAGTCCAGAGGTATTTTACTGAAGTCGAAAAACACACAAAAAACCCCCCCAAAAAAAACGTAGTTGGTTTGTTAGCTATTGGTTTTAGCTATAAGTTACAATTTGGGACAAAATTTGCTGCTTGGCGGAGGTCTGCGCTCTAGTTTACAATGTTATGTTGGTTTATCACAACAAAAACAAATCGCCCAAAATACAATGACGTTTGTGGTGAAAACGTGAAAAAAAAGAATCTGAAAATAAGTGCAGATGATGTCTGGTGGTTCGTTTCTCTTTTTAATAAAATCTACATGCCAATGACCTCAGTTTCAAATCTCTGAGGGCTGCTGTCCTACAGCTTTTATATGTATCCATTGCTCTAGACACGTGAATTACATAACGCAAAGGCTCTGCTAACGAGCTCATATTGGAGTCAGGTGTAGGGGGTCAGTAAGGGGACCACCGGCAGCATCTGAGCCAGAGGGAGAGTCACTGGACCCAACTGACAATGCTAACATGGGTACTTGATGAAGGCATTCCATATGAGAAGACAAGCAAGAGGTGAAAGGTAAAAGAAGCAGTTACTTTTTATCTTGCAAAGGATCCGGGTGAGCTCAAGATGGTTAAAAACGAGGGGTTCAAACGCCTTGCTCTGAGTAAGTGACCCTGAGTATGGTACCGGTACCGGCTGTCTAGCCTTCTCCAACACTGCCGTTCCACATTTCAGGTGTATGTAAAAATTCTTTGAACATGTTAGCAAAACTGCTTCTATTTAAATTAAAATCAGTTTACATAGTTTCTTTTTGCCCAAATGTTCTGGGTTGTTTTTTTATTTGTTTTGTTTTTCAATAACTGTTTTACATATAGGAATAGCTTAATTACAATCACCAGAGACTTGCAAATTATTCTCCAAAATACACATAAGATCGTGATAAAACCCAAATTTGTGATTTTATATTTTTAAAAAAACTGATATGTTTTTGCCCACCACTAGTGGAAGCAGAGGCCCATCTATCTAAAAGCTGCAGGACACCGGCCCCCGAGGAACAAAGTTTGAGACCACTGCTATCGGCTATTGTCACCATAGCAACTACTGATGCTTACAAACATATAATTACTCTTTCGCAACCACACAGCTAACGATATTTGTATTTAAGTGGAGTAAATTCTTGACATCCACTTAATTTTTCCTTTCAGCACATCAAAGAATTTCATTTAGGTTTCAAATAGTACCGTCTGGTTTAAACAAATAGCTTCTAAAAGGGAAACAAAAGCTTGATGGAAAGCATGGAGGGTGTGAGCTATATAATGAAAACAGACATATCTTGTATGTTTACAGTATTTCTCTGCTCCAGCTCTAATGCCTCTCTTTCTTCACCTTTTCTCTTGAGTCTTAAAAGCTGACTAACGTTTGTGGACCCAAGGAGGAACGCTGAATCGGGGTTTTTAAATGTACATCTGGTTCTTTTGGCTTGCCTACCCTCATTTTCCGACATAATTAAACTTGAATGATAGTAAGAAAAAAAAAATGTCAAGGAGGGTTAAAGCATACAAAGCAAAAGGAGCACGTTAAGTACTCCTTTCACTAGTTTGGCTTTTTGTGAAAGATCCAAGCATTAATCAGCATATCCGTCCACCTTTGTGTAGCTTCGGTGTTTGAAAAGTGAACAAATCAAAATATGCTGCCTGTAATCTCTCTTTTCATTAATCAGGAGGAATGACCCACTATGTTCACTGTAAAGTGTACACTGATTCCTGTAAGTATTTTGTTTTTAGTTTGAACCAAATCCCCTCATAGGACGGTGTTTGCCAAAAGACACAAGTAGGTGTGTCGGGGTTTCTATGCTGGGCTGATGCATCGCTTTGACAGATGGGGAGATCTGTCTGCTTGGATTTGGCAGGCCATGGGTACACTTCTTCACTCATCACCTCGCAGAGTGTGAGTGTGTGTAACTCAATGCCTGTAATCTGGCGAACTGTTTGGAGGATTAAAGCCGAAGCGACTCTCAACAGGAACAAGAAGCGGCTAGTTTTGTTTTTTTCTTTTTAAGTGTGTTTATATGAGGATATACAAAGTTTTGATCAAGGAAATCTTCAGCAGTAACAACAACCATCTGTTCAGACATGTTTGGGGGAAAAAAAAGTGTATAACACTTTACAAAATAAAAAAAAAATAAAAAAAACCTCACTAGTAACATTACCTTACGGTAGAATTTGTCAAAATAAAAGATTGTCTGTGTATTAAAGCTGTTTTAAATAGAATCATTCAGATAGGTAATCAAGATAACCTTAAGGAAGAATTGAAATTCCTTGTTTCTACAGAGTTAAAATGTTTTGAATTTGTTTTGTTTTACATTTTATAAGATTTCTTTAATGCGTTTTATATTTTGTAACTTAAATGCTACTGTCAGGTCTCTCATGCAAAAGAGATTTTAGATTTCAGTGGGACCAACCTAGTTAAATAAAGGCTGAATAAATTAACACCTTCAGTACAGAAATGACAAGAATAAAGAAAAAAAAAAATCAGCAATGAGGCACAACCTTACTATTGAACTGGCTTTGAAAATAGGTTACTTGAACACTGCAGTTTGGCTTTTCGCATCTTAAAGTCACAATAATCAAAACACTGGAAATTCAGCTAAGAGGTTTAGATTAGATTAGATTAGATGAGTTTTATTGATCTCACAGCGGAGAAATTCAATTTTAAGCATGCTATGAGTCGCATCAAAACAGAGATGCTGCAGACCGTCAGTCTGCCACCTCAGCAAGCTGCACATGCAAATACCCTAAGCATAAGTGAAATTTATTATTTAAAAATAACTCCTGAAGCCACTAATATTTTAGCTTAATCTGATACTGTTATCGGATATCGGTCCGAAAACTAATCATATTATCAGGCGAAAACTAATATCAGATTCTATTGATCTGCTTCTCAAATCTCCAATATCGGCTAGCTGATAAAAATACAATAATTTGCTCTAAAGTTTGTTAACCCATTGATTAATAATCAATGACTCATTTGTTCTCATACCCATTGTTAATAACACTTGATCAAATATTCTCTGACTTTTAACAAAAGTATTAAAAATATGTATGTCTCATGGTAATATAGCATCGGCTCAATGTCAGCATCGTGCTGGAAACGACAAAGCTGTAGGAGTCCCTAAGCCTAAGTGCACAAGACAGGAAAGACAGAGGCATCTTATAGTCTCCTACATGCTACTGTAGACTGTGTGCCATTTTGGAAATCTAAGAGTCAAAGTAAGGATTTCCCAATGAGCCACGTATCATTGCCAGTACCAAAAAGGTTTGTCTGCAAAGTCTACATAGTCCTAAGAATTATTTGATTCTAAATAAGTATAAACCAATCATTAAAGGGTCTCCATTTATTTAGATTTCGAATATTTAAAACGGCAGCAATATAATTTACAAAAAGAATGCATACTGGAAAGGATTAATGAAGTTCTATGCTATTTTATCTAAAAAGAATTTAAAAAGCCACTGAGCAACAAAAAAAATATGCATGTAAGGTGAATTGCTCTTTCTATTTGCCTTTAGGAGTGAGGAGTGTATCGGTATGGCTGTTTTTGTCCTGTGATGGACAAGAAATCCTTCCACAAGGAAAAATGAAAAAAAAGAAAACGCATGGATCATGGCTGCTACACATTTCTAAATATCAGTTTTATATTTCCACATAAATTGAAGTAAATGCCACCCTAGAAATTTGTGTATTTTCAACCTTCCAACTACATAAAAATCCCAAACAATGCCAAACCAATCCATAGGGAATCCAGAGTTCTGCAATACACAAATGTCAAACAAATATGTCATCATGCTAAAGAGGAGGCCGTTCAGATCTGTAACATATCCACTTCAACATACCTAAGCACAAATGTTGCACAGATGTGCACCTCCACTGCGTGTGACTGAATGCTGCCCTGGGTAAACTGGTAACACAGAGAATTGGAGTCTTAACCATGACCTCATATGTTTAAAGCGAATTGGATGAGTGGAGGCATGGTGGGATCAGTAGGCAGGATACAGAGCAGGGATGGAAATTGGAGTGGGGAGGTCATGGATAACAACCCAGCATGGGTTCTTATGTGTAAAGTGAACGCTTGTGTGTGTTTGAAAAAGAAGGTAAAACTTCAGCAGCCTTGGCTGCCAGTCTGGGGACAGAACAGACATGGATCAGGGGTTATCCTGAAATAAACATCATTTAAATCATTTGAAATCGTATCCATGTCATTTGTTTCTTTCTGAAAAATACTTTGGCAAAAATGAGAATAAAAAAGGTATTAATCCATCCGTTTTCATTTGGTTGACAGTAAATACAGAAATCAGCCAAAGCAGAGAAAAGCTAAAGAACTTTTAATCTAGAGATGATGTTGCTACTGTGAAACACTTTTATATGACAAACGTTTGCCCACAAAAACAAAGACGGTGAACAGACCTTTATTTTCTGCTGAATGTGTCTGAGTGCATCAGCGGTGCCCATGTCTCCGTCCTCTGGGACACAAACGACCTCCATTTTCATCTTTACGTCCGGCTTCATTTTAGGGTCCGTGCTCATCATCTTCTGGACCTCTTTGGTGGTGATTACTATAACCTCTAGAAAACACGAGTCGCAGAAAACAATCAGCAGTCAGAAAAACACACAGAACAACAACAACAACAAAAAATCTCTGCAGCTGCAAACTAAAAGTCAAATTAATCTCTAAACGTTGCAATAAAATTGTACCACTTAACAAATCCACAGACTCCAGAGTCTGCCTGTTCTAATAGGAGTTGCAGACATTAAACTGTCTCTACTGGGCATTTGCTCAGACTAGCTGTGTCAGCCCAGTAAAATCTAATTGCAAAGCCCTGGCTAGCAGGCAGCACCTAGTAAACTGCTGGCCACACAGAGTGATTACCTATAGAGAGCAACTTTCCTCGAGACTAACACCAAACTACAGGTAATGAATGGTCCAGTTTATTGTCAAGTCTGGAAAACTGAAGTTAAATCAAGTCGGGCCTGTGAACCTGCAACAGCAAAACAGTGTGATATTAGGTCTGCAGCTGCAGACAGGAACGCCACAGCCGACTATATGTTTAACACAGAGAACTGAGAAACAGTTTGTTTAAGCTTAGTTTAAAAGAAAAACCCTCTCGAACACCAACAAATATCAACACACCTTTAATACTGGATATTTACCAAGGTCATTAAACTTATATCTTCGCTACATTATAATCAGTGTTTTAATCATTTCAAACTTCCTGTAGTTCTCTAACACAGGAATATTTGGACTTTTAACTTTACCCATTGCTAATGGCTTGTTGCCATTGAAAGGTTTTAAGCCCCCACCTTCAACAATCAGTGCTGTAATAATAAAAAAAAAACACTTGAATAATGTCTTGATTGTTCATCAGAATAAAATAACAATTACTAGGATAAATACCGTATCTGAATCTTATTAAATACAGCGAGCAGCCTCCATAATTCACATGGTTTATGTTTTGCAAATGAGGAAATTGTTTCTGTTTTTTTCTGCTCAGTTTATGCTCCAGTAGATTAATATTGTTGCCCTTAAGTATAACTTTAACTTGCACTTCCCCAGTGCCTGAGTAGAGCCCATGTGTCTGTGTGGGGGGGGATAACTGTACTTGATGATAAAAATTAAATCTTGTTCTTGTCCAACTTGCCTGGCACAGTTACAGGTCCAAGCTTGTGACGATGACATCATTATACATGCACCACTTGAATGCGACATTCTCCTGTCATTCCCAACAAATGGAAATTAATTCCCTTTAGTCACCTCATGGTTTTACCACAAAGGAATAGGAAATTATTTATGGCTAAATAAAACTTCAACTCTAGCAAAATATGTGGTTAAATTGCACTTATATCAGTTTGTCTTGTTGTCTTTTGCTTGGAATAAAACACATCAACAAAAGTCTAATTTCAAGTAAAGGGAAACGTTTAGGTACCCCAAGCTAGCGTTACCCTCTATAACTGAGTAAACCTGAGACGACCCTTCTTGTTGCCATTGAATGTTCAACAAGATCTCAGTGGGATCAAGAGTTTGATCAGTGTGATCAAGGGCATCACATTTCCAGATTTTATATTTCTTTATTCACCGTAAATCTTTAAACACTTCAAAGACATGTTTGCTGTTGCCATGTTGCAGGATCTAGTACTGCTTTATCTTTGCTTCGATTTTAACTCACACTTTCTTCAAGCAAATTCATCATATTTCTTCAGGTGTTGAGCTGTGAAGGTCTTATTGCAGCAAAGCTTCCCAAAAAGATGACACTTCCATAACTTGTGTTTCAGGAACATTGATCATGGATTTGCTCTCAAAAAACAGTATCAGGAAAGCTAAATCTCAAAGTCCACATGTTAAAGTCCTTATGTGTAACTGAGAGGTAAGGTTTGCTTCTTGAAGGTAAGTTTTTCCACTTTATGCTCCATACCTCTCATCTGGGTCATATAAACCAACTTCCAGCATTTTGTTTCGTTACATTTTATATGGAAACCTGAAATATGTTCCCTCTAACAACCTGAGCTCCATCCACAGAGACACTTAATCTGACTGAGCTCACACGAAGCCCCTGACTTCATGTTTGACTCAATATGGGGGATCAGAGGCAGCTTGGAGAAATGATTTTTATACAACTTAAATCGTTTTTGGTTGAAGTGTGGAAGTTGTTGCGGAGCACAAGAATGATGCTAGTACTCACCTTCAAAGCCCACTCTCTCAAGCAGGTTCAGGGGATACCACATTAGTGGTTTGTTGCCAACAGGTAGCAGGGGTTTAGGGGTGTTGCATGTCAGATCAGTCATACGTGAACCACCCCCGGCTGCCATCAGCACCGCCTGAAGCTCCATGATGTCTCCAACAAAACGCTAGAGGTAAGAAAAATAAAGTGGCTCATTTAATGAGGGAGAAACATTTATAGAGAGGTTAGAAAACAGGCCAGAAGTATCAGTTCCACAATCTGACATAAAGGTAAAGGTGTTTTTATTTTTATTTATTTTTTTTTTTTTTAAATAGCAGCAAAAGCTCATTGCTCTGGGTTTTATTGAAGAAAAAATCTGCAGTGACAGTAATCGGCAGGTGGAATTTCTCTATTCATTGCCAACTAAGGCAAGGAAAGTTTATTTCTGTAACAATTCAGTGCATAGACAATTCAAAAATGTATCACACTAAGCTTTTTTTTCCCTTTTCACTTTTCACTAGAAAGCATTTCAAAAAACCGTTATGGAGACATGAATCTATCCATCCGTCGAGCTTAAAATGAACAGAAACCACAGCAAGCCGAGCTAAAGGTGGCAGCACTAAGGCTAAAGCTGGATCTACATGCAGAAGAGACAGTCTTTAATGGGTAAACATAACGGCTACTGGCTTCCAAAATATGCATAGTCTTAAATTTTCTCCCCCTTTTGCACTAAAAAACACACGTTTTAATATATTTGATAAGATTTTAAGTCAAAGAAAAACACAAAACTTGTGAACTAGAAGAAAAATGCTGCATAGTTTTTAAAATTCTAATTCTACTTTATTTTATTATTAAAATTAAAGTTAAAATTACTTTGTTATTAAAAGTAAATTATGGTTACTACTTTGGTTTGCAAAGAATTTTATGGTGATCTGAAATGACCAACATCTGTGTCAGTCCAAAACGAACCTTAAACATCAGCATGGATGTTTTGATGAGGATTTCAAACAATCCTGTTCTAAACTGGCTTACAAGGGTTCTGAGGTCTGACATAATACTGTTTAGTGGAACGTACGACTGGACAATATGTCCAAAATTTATGTCACAATACAAAAATAAAAGCCTAAGAATGACCACCAAGAATGCCCACAACAGATGACTATACAAACTTATGAAGAATATTTTGCAATGTTTATAAAAATCCTCCAACATAACATTTCATAAAAAATAGCTTTGAAAAAAAAAAAAAACAGAAAAAACTACATGAAAAGCTGGAACATCAGTCAGTGACCAATGCTATGTTTATAGACTGTGATGTATATTGAAATATTGAAAATGTGCGTAAAAATCATATCACCAATATTGAATTAAACCATATCAGGTTTTATACTGAAATATTGTCCAGCTCTAGTGGAGCGCCATGTTAGGCCATCAGATGCCTTACAAGCAGACTTCAACTAAAAGATGGATCTTATAAATTTTCCAAGGCCAGGGGCCAGAAAAGCGGAAATGAGTGTTGTTGTGTTGCCTCTCACTGAGCAGTAGAATACAAATCCTTCCTAGGTTTTTTAACTTTTAAATCAAAATTATGGCTTAAAAAGGTAGAAATAACCAATCAATTTATTTCCAAACACTGGTTATTTCAAACCTCTATATCCATCGTTTTCTCAAAAAAATATCTAATAAGCTTATGAGACAACTTGCTGCCTCATAAGCTGCCAAGGGAGGCGGAAGCTGTCAGAGACAGAATCAAAGTTAACTGAGCACAATGACTAACGCTGGCTCACACTCTCTCATTAACTTTCTAGGGACCAAACTATAGATATAGAGGCTGGAACTGCTTACCCAATTAGGTCTAAAAAGTGGCATTATGATATTGAAACTATTTAAAGCTTTTCCAGTGAAAATATTGACTTCAAAGAGTAGAAAACCAATAAGTAGTTGTCTTAGTGAGGAGCCAACAATCAAATATCAGGGTTTCTAAGTGATGCTATAAGTTTGGTCGCTGAAGTTGACAATTTAAATAATTTCATAATGAATCACCGGCACAGACGCTATAAAATAAATACACATGAAAATAATGTAATGTATGTATAAATGAAGTTGTTATAAGGAACGACTATTATTTTTTCATGTCATACTTTAAACATAATAATTCATTATTTATTGGCATATTTATTTGTTTAATTTTACAAGTCATTATTTCATGACAAAGTTAATGATGTATTAAATGAATGAATGGTGGATTTAATTATCTAATGGTTTATTCAGTGACCAATTTATTTATTTCATTTTGCATGTCATTACGCCATGATATATATATATAATTTTGTAGTCCATAACCATCCATACAAAGGAGGATCAAATATGTAAAATTTTATTTTTATTTTAGTCATTAGATTTTAAGAGTTTTGTGCTGATAGCTGGAAGAGAATACAATAAAGTGGGATCCTGAATAGTTCGAAGTAAACACACATTTGATCACATATCATCAATGCTGATGACAGCATGAAAAAACTAAAGTTGTATATTTTATTTGCTAAGACGGTGCGATTAACCTGATCGGATAAGTCACCAATGCAAAGAATGCACACTTTCAATTTCTGCAACTTTCCCTTTAACATTTAAGAAGTGCATGGCATCACCACAGCATACACACAGACAGGGACGATTGTGATTTTAACAGTCTGTAGCAACTGATCTGCTACGTTGCTAAATAAACTGACATAACGTCATGAAAAAACACCTAGAAAAAGACTGAGTATTTCATATAATCTAAGAAAACAATACCAACCTTTCCCAAGCTCCTTGGTTCCAGATGATCTACTGTCCAAGTATTGAAGCGATGGCAGACGCATGTAAGTTACCTGATGTCAATTTAGCAGTTAGCACTGAGCTAACGTAAAAGAAGACAGAATCACCCTGCTCCAGAGACCGTGTGAGTGTAACAGGACACGTTTTTTAAAATATAAATAATAGATCAAACGTGTTAAGGTGACCAGAATTAAACTACGCCCTTAATCCCTTTAGAACAACACTATTAAACAAGCTAACAGATAGCATTTGTATGATGACATATGGGAGCGCTCAGTGAAATATGTCCGGTAGGAAACCCACTCCCCCTGTAATACTGTTCCTAGAGAATAAATAACTTTAAATTTCGATTTATTGACGATTAATAATAATAAAGATAAATATTAATAACAATGATGCTTGTAACATTTTATTAATAATCTGCATCGTATGCAGTACTATCAGACTTTAACCTAAATGTATGTTTGCTTAAAATAGATTTAACATAAAGAAAGAAATATTAAACAAATTAATAACAGAAATTTAAGTGAGATCAATACAGATCTATCTATTATTTTATTAAAATCCCAGTTATTTATTTGACACTGACGCATTACTTGTCACTGAGATAACAATGATTTTGGGAAAAATGTATTAATACTTTTTTTCTTTTAACACAGTAATTAAGGAAAAATATCTATACAATCTTATCTACACTAAAAAGGACTGGTTCAAAACTGCAAAAAAAAAAACAAAACAGTATGAGAACATATTAGTCAAGAGCCATTTCTCCAGATTTAAATATTGAAAGCTCCCAATGGATGGAGCTGAGACGTAACAGTAAATTGAGCTTGGGGAATGTGGCTTTGGTTTTGTTTGCGCTGAACAGGGGATGAGCTTGACTGCTCATTATTGCTTGTTCATAATCAGGCGAGAAAGGGGGGACAGAAGGGGAGGGGATGGGGAGACAAAGTGGTTTGACTCTGATTTTGTCTGAATACAATGTAACTGATGCTAAAATAATATCAGAGAGTGGCCCTGCAGACAGAGGTAAAGACAAGCTGCTAGAAGAATATAGGCTTAGAATGGATAGAAGTTTATGCAGGATAGGATATGTGAAAATAAAAATGTTTGCAACAAGTCACCTCATTACTGAATAGGGACTGCATGAGCTTTTTCATCTCAGTAGAATACAAATTCAGCTGATTTGCAAAAGCTCAAGATCATTGTTGGAATGAATGTTAATTTAACATCGAAACCAAACAAAAACCCATTCAGGTCAGGGATATTTAATATGTAGAGGTCTAATAGAGGATTAATGATCAAACAGCAGACGTCCTTTGGATATCTCACACAGTATTGTTCAATTAATCTCAAGAATCCAGAAAGAATATGGTAAGCCATGGCTGCCTCATTTTTTAAACAGGCTGTACAAGGAGAGTCAGAGAAGCAGGAACAAGGGACACAGCCAATATAAAAGAGTTTTAGCGATCAACAGCTAAAGCGAAAAAAATAGCTATCCAAGAAATCACAAAAGAGTTAAAAATATCTATAATAAAATGGCTACTCAAGTGGATCTGTATATAAAATATAAACTGAAATTCTGTCTAAGTAAAAAATAGAAATTCCAAATAACAAATTCAGGCAGAAGATACACCTTTTAAAAACCAATTTAAACTAATACGTTCGGAGATAGATAGATAACTACGACATAGTGCCCAGTACTAAAATAGAGTTTTCGTATTATAAAATAATCTGTAAGACTCTGGCTTCAAGTAGGATACCTTTATATCTTGTAATACTGTAACTAACTTTTGCTGAAGGTGTGTTAAGGTCTGCTTTCAGAATGTGAAAACAAATGATCTCTTATACTGTGGCGTACAATCATGGACAACTTTAGTAAATTAAGATCCATCTCAATAATCTAGATTAAAAAAGCCTAAAAGTACTCAGCCCAGCAAGTAGACTGAGCTTTACGAACAGTTGAGAGAGGAGTAAAAGAAGCACTTTATGAAAAAAAGAAACCATCCATCTTTAAACAGGGCTGGAGGCTTTAGACTTCACCTGTCCTCCTTATTATGAGCATAACCTGATTTTATTCTCCCTGCAACATATGACAGGGAGCTGAGTCATGCATTGCCTCTGCATGACTCGGCTCCCTGGAAACAACAGGTGCTTTTCAGAGCACTAATAAATGATTATTAGGATTCCGGTCCTGGTTTGCATGTGATCTACCGCTCATGGTCCCTCGTACCCGTTTCAAGACACGAGGGGATCGTTCGTTCCAGGCTCTCGCACCGAGGCTCTGGAACGATCTCCCGTTGTCTATACGTTTGTTGGACTCCATTGATGTTTTTAAGAGCAATCTGAAAACCCACCTGTTTCTCCAAGCGTTTTAACTTCAGTAGCGGATAGGCTGTTTTATGTCCACCACGTTGATTTTTATTTAAACTTTCTTATTGCTTGTATTGTTTTTTAGCTGTATTTTATATTTACTGTATTTTATTTTCTTGTATTTTAATAATTTCCTCTGTTCAGCACCTTGTGACGCCCCTTGTCTGTGAAAGGTGCTATAGAAATAAACTTATTTACTTACTTATGATCATTACCATTAATAGGTTGAGCTGCTATGCAAAATAACTATAAACTGTCATAAGGGTGAGTTAAGCTGTAACTCTTCAGACTGAATAGGTTTCTTGGAGAGGAAACGAAACGTTACATCAAAGAAGAACCTGTTTGAAAGATTTACTGAACCTTTTTGGATTTTTAAGTGCACTTATTTATTTTTTATTGACACAAATTGCAAATCAGCCACTCATAATGCAGCAGTAAAATGTGTAAGTCTGTAACTTTCGAACCAAGCAACAGAATTTTAAATAGGAAGAGGTAAGAGAAACAGTTAAGTAACAGACAGAGAAATGTTGGCTGTTCTGATGGGAATCAATGACAACTGCAAAATGAAAGTCAGGATCCATTCTGCATTGTACCAATGGTTTAGGTCTGTTTTGGTAATATGACGGGAGAGTAAAAATTTTCTCCAAAAATTTTGTTTTTTTAGTATCAGTTGCCGATTGTAAGGCCACAGTCTGCTTCATTGTGGCTCATCTTCTAATAGCTTCTTTCAACAGGATAATTGGCCTTAAAATACCACCACAGTTATCCTATACTGGTTTATTGAACATGACAAGGAGTTTGTGACCATCCAATTGCCTCTGCAGTCAAGAGATCTTAATCCAGTATAGTATTTTTTGGATGTGGTGAAACAGGACATTCTCAACAAGGGCATGTAGTTGACAAATCTGTAGGGACTGCATGATGCTAGAATGTTTTTGTCGATCAATATCTCTGAAGGATATTTCCATCTTATTGGATCTCTGTCTGAGTGAATAAGGGCAAAAACGAAAGGAGGCCTGAACTGATACCAGCAATATGCAATCATAAAGTATTTTCATTATGCCAAGTACAAAAGAACAAAACAAAATAAGATTTATTATTGCTGATTTTTGTTGCTAGTAATACAAGATATATGATTATGTTTTGGTAAAATATAAGTTATATAACATAAATACAGCTAAAACAATAGGTTGCAACCTTTTGCTACTTTTTTATGTAGACCATTTGGTTGGTAGGTCCTTTTGTTTATTGTATTGACATAAAACATTCAATTTTTTTATCAAAAGATAAAATCATTCATTCATGTAAAATACATGACTTCCAAGTATGGTATTTTACAACAATCCGTCTCGTTGTACAGAGAAGAACTCGATCAGATTGCCGAAAACATTTGTCGGCTCCAGAGAAATAGCCGAGCCACCGTACATCCAGACACTGGAATTGGTCTAATCACAGACTGACTTGAAATGAAGCTTTAAGATCTCCCATAATTTCCTCTGCCTCCTCAGTTCTGCTGCTGCATCTTGTAAATCATTCTCAATTCACTGAAACAAGCCAGTTGGATTAGCTTGGTTTGGATCATAAACATTTGCAGCACAGACCACCCAGGGAGAGTGGAGAGCCAAAGTGTGAGTGTGCCTGAGTTAGTGTGCATGCAGGAGTGTGCAAGTGAACCCTATAGCTCAGGCTTTTAGTGGTGGGCTTTGTAACACCTAGACAATCTAATACAAGGATTGTACTTATGTCTTGTTAACAATCAGTGTCCTGTTAGGTGCTTATCTCTGCTATCTGTACCAAAATGACAATGTCAAACCTCAAGACTTTGTTCTAATTCTGAGGTTGAAATCTTTCACTAATGCTGTTACTAATGCTGTTTTTTCTTTGATAATTAACAATTAAAATATTTGCATTTTTAAAAAATAAAACATAGAAGAAATGATTAACTGACTACTTTTTAAATAAGTGAGACTTAAAATGAATATATTTCCGAAAGTAAAATCTAAAATAATTTTTGCTGGATTTTACAATGCTACTGTATCCTAGTATAGCATAGCATCCATTTCATTTTATATTACTGGCAGAAATATTCTAGATTATTAACGTGTCGTCTAAGGCTTGCCATCCAAAGACATTGCCTTTAGACTTTAGACAAACTTTACTGTCATTTTGTATGCACAGGGTGCAGCCAAAACAAAATTTCGTTGTATATATCTAGTAAATCAGAATCTACATAACAGGTGTTCTTGATCAGTATCTTTTTTTTTCTTTTTTTTAAAGAACTACTCTGTGTTCACTTCATTCATGTTCTCACCTCCCTTGTTAATATAAAAAAACAACAGTAGATTATGCTGCTATCGCAGTGTTTCATTGTAGATATTTATAATCAGGATCATGTGTGTTTTAGTGTTTTGCCCCATCTGTTATTTCGTCTCTCTGTAAAAAATTTGCCTGATCTAATCAGAGCACATTTTTCACTTGTTTTCTGAAATTCAATTCCGGCATTCTTTATGAATCCCACTAAATGTTGTTATGTGACAACATAATAGCAATTAGTTTGCTGTGTCCCCTTATGAAGCAACAAACAAATTTTAAATGTGTCTCCAGGCTTTCTTTTAGTAGTTTCTCCTTTGTTTCTTATCAAAAAATTCCCATACCTAAGCTGTAAATACCTGCAGCTTATCCAAAGATGCCTTGACCCTCTTTATTTAATCAACCCACTTGTCCAGCGTGTCAGTTTCCATGGATAGCCATGTCTTGGTAGTGTTACAATTGTCCCAGATGCTCTTCATTTTGGAATAAATTTAACAGTGCTCTAAAGTGGTCAAAGCTTGACATATTGTTTTGTAGGTTAGCCCATGCACTTTGTTTTATTGGTCTATCACTAAGGGGTATAAATGCTTCTGCAAAGAGCTGAATATGAAGACTGGTTACAAAAAGATAATTATATGAAATCTCTTTTTTCTTTAAAGACCATTCATGGGGAGGCATTAAAAAAGGTTAAAAAAAATGAAGGAGACAAGACAGAGTTTGACCATATGTTTCACCCCCAGCAGGCTGTGTGTGTCCTTTCTTGGCCAGATTCTGTTTGTCAGACTATCTGGGAGGTCCCTGAACCGCACTGGCAAACATGCACAGACGCTGTCTCGGTATTTAATAAACACACAACACTAAGATATGGTGTAACCAGTCCTATTATAACTTTTTTTTATGCAACTTGAATAGGCTACTATCATTATGTGTATTTCAAATAAAATGAACTAAAGGTTGAAGGAAAGACAAACACCGTAATACCATTTTGAGCTTTCTCAGTTGACGGTCATAACATAGTACGATAGTATGCAAACATTAGATATTTATACTAAAATAACATTAAAGTTATCAATATATCATCATCCATTAATTGTTTCAACATAATTACAATGAACAGAAAGGTTTTTCTGATGTTCTTTAAAACTTCAATACAGTTTTTTCCCCTAATAGACACAAAGACACAAATCTAAGCTGCTTTTGTAAATTTCATTGACAGACAATGACTTAGTCCTTTTTCTAACATAAATCTATTCAATTTTATGCACAACAAGCTTAAATTATACCCCTGTTTGATCTTTATCTGGTGGCCCCTATGTGTTGGAATACTTTCCTTCCCTTTTGAATAACACGTTGTTTATACAGATACAGACACACATGCATGCCTGCACATACACTCACAAAAATCTTCTTTTCAACCGAAATAAATGTTTACAGCATTCCAAACATTTTGTGTGTGAGACGGTATGTGTGGTCCTGTCTGCACCTAGCATGTGGTTTGAGGTTAAGGTGTTTTTTCTGCTGGGGTGTGAGCACGTTAAGGTGTTTTTATGCCAGTGTTTGAGCGTGTCAGTCTCCATGCTGTGAACTGGTGTGAGCATGGGTGAATTTATCCTTGTTGGACGTGTTCTGAACAAAACAAAGGAAAACAAGAGTATGATGGCAAAGTCGGTATCTCAGGGTTCATTTGTTTGATTGAATTAATAACTAAATGTGTTCAATTTGTCAATTTACTACGTTGCTATGGAACCAAGAGATGGGGAAGTTGCTTTGAATTTAGTTATTCTTTTAACAGGACTGTCCGTAACAAAGCTACTGTCTGACAAAACAAGATTTGATAAAAATCTATCTCACCCTGTTTAGAAACTATTCAGTAAAAAATTATTAACTATCACAAACTCACCTTCTACAAACACATTACTGTCCATACAAGGTAGAGGTTACCGATTTCCACATTGCTCTTAAGATAATAAAGTAATTATCCAAACTCTGTGGCACTTTCTATATGTGTTTGTTTCAAACTTTTTCTTTACTTTTATACACTTTTTTTGTGGTTAAAAATGTTTTAAAGCATCTTAAAGATTTAGTTTTGATTAGACAAAGCTTTTCAAATAATAATGGCTCCCTCCTCTGATTCGCTGGGATTCCAAAGCTTTAGAAATATCCTGGTAACCCTTTTTCAAACTGTAAACGACAATTTTTATGTTTCACAACTATTTTACTGTTATTTTTGGCCTACTTCATGCTGTAGGACAATTTATATTTAAGACAGTGATAAATAAAATTGAACAAAAAAAAAGAACAAAGAAATTACATTTGGACTGATTTAACTTTTTTTTTTCTGGACTGCCATTATTTTAAAACTGACATTTTGATTTGCTTTGTTTATCTTTGCATAATAAATAAACTTTGTCTGATATTTGTGAAACACATACAACAGAAAAGAATAAACAAAAGAAAACTGAAAAGGGACAAGCTTAGAAACCTATATGTCTTCATTTAGAGATATGTTAAATATTTTATTTACATAAGTATCCATCGTGTTTACTATTGCCATAAAATATTACACAGACTTTTAGGAATCATCAAAATCATTTATATTTCTAGATGCAAATCTATATCAATTCAATTCAATTCTACTTCACTGATCGCCGAAGGGAAATTCAGTTTCATCAGTCAGTTTAAGAAATTCAATTATATTTAAGAAATTAAAACATTTATGCTATTTCACATCATTTTAATATTTAGGGTCTTAATTTTAACAACATGGTCCCAGCATATAAGTTGAAACCATGCGGTCTAACATATGGCTACACTGTCTACTGCTACCAATAATTCAGCACTAACAACTATCAGGACTTGATAAAATGACTTGCCTTTTTCAGTTCTGGTCATAAAACCATCATTATTCAGAAATGCCTGAAGAAATGTGTACTTTCAAATGCAAAACTAATACTAAGAACTTTTTGAAAATTAAAAAGAAGCAGCTTAATGATAGCCTTCTCACATCCAAGATATCATTTACTGCAGTCTGCTTACATTGTGAGGTTTTTTTGAACTCTTCAGTGTTTCTTCAGGCTCTCTGCCAGGTTTCTTAAGTTAAACATGAGGTGGAAAGAGTTCAGAATGAACTATATGCATCCATTTTTTGCACTAGTCTCGCTTTCTCCTGTTCAAGGTCAAGACAGGGTTGGAGGTATCCCAACAATCACTGGGTGAGCCTAGACAGCTCTCCAGTCCATCATAGGGTTCAGCATAAACTATAGGTGATCATTTCATTCTATTTATTTTCTTATTCCATGCTTTACCCTGTAATGGACTAACAATAAATCTAGAGCAAACTATATTATCACACACATGATGACATTTAACTCCGGTGAACAAAGAGCCCGAAACAAGTACATGACTTAGAAACTACATATTCCATATGTTGTTATTGTTATAAAACAGTCAGAGACAAAATTAAACAGTAAAAGAAGTAACCTGCCCTCATAAACTATAAACTTCTTCTGTAAAAGAAAAAAAAGAAATAGCAAATCACACTTCTCTGGCATTTTACAAACGTCTTTTGTGCCAGGCACTATAAAATAACAGTTGTTTGCATTTAGACACAATTATACAACTCAACTGAGCAAGAAAAGCACCTAAATGTGGGCATTTCCAGGAACACAAAGGACCACACGCATACAGTACATACTGAGTCCAGGCTATTTCAATGCTAAACCTATGGTTATCTGCTTAAGACATTTATATTATATTTTTTCTTTTGGTAAAAAGCTAAAAATAATTATCAGAGGTTGTCATAGTTTGTCATTTTTAGTTGTGTTTGACTTATCACAAAAACACACTGAGAGCTGCTAAATAGGATGAAATCTAGAAGTTGGTAATCTTAAGAGTAGATCAGGAAGTGATTAGTAAAGCTCCAACAAATGTTTAAAATGTGGCAATTTTAAGATTTTAACCTAAAGCTTGGAGAGAAGTTCAGTATCGACCATTTGCTAAGGAAGATCACCATGTTGGTTATGAGGTGTGATTGATTCAGATGGAATTAGTACCTACGGATGCTGATCTCCAGCAGTGGGTCACAGGTCAGGGACATAGAGCAGATTAGACTGCTTAAAAGAACAGTGTTAAACTGTTTAGCATTGAAATAGGCTTATTTTTGAGTATTTCAGATTTAGTCTAACTTGAAAGAGGCTTGGTGATCAAAATTTTATGCCATTGGGGAGAATTAAGGCAAGATTCATCTAGGTATTATTGGGCCTTATGGTCAGCAGCATTAATCCAAAACCATATCATAGAAGGAGAACAGAAGCCAAACTGGACAATCAAGCAGGCTGTGAGAGTGCTGCTTGTGTTTCCAGCCATGGACTGATGAGATCATTGAAATCAGGTGAGACTGCAGCGCAAAAGAAGAGGTCCTCAGAGGGACTCAGAGGGACACAGCAACAAAGAAGAGAATACAAGAGGATTTGTAGATCGTCTGGGTAATATGCAGAAAGTCCTTACATTCACCTGTTAATATAATTATTATTAATTCAAGTTATATTATATGCTACACAGACTCTACAAATACATTATAGTCTATCTAAGCCTTATAGAAATGAAGAATCTCCAGTCGAGTGGCCTTCCCAGTACTAGATTCGAATGCCTTTTAGCTTAAGTCTCCATTGTGTGGATTCACTGAACGTGTTTGAAACATTTAAGATTTTAATGCTGAATGACATCATTGCATCATCCAGTTTCTACAGAGAGAGATGTCAATCTAGGGTAGGATCTTCAGTTCCACCACGTTTTAAAGATACTGCAGTGCATTTAGATCTGGGTATGCCATTAGAGGACATTGAACACTTAAGTAAATGTTTTTATGTTTAAACACGCTAACATATGTTTAGGAAAATCACTTTGAGATCATTTGAGATTTAAAAATAGTGTTTGATTCTTTTGGAAGTATTGATTAAAAGACTACAGTGTGGCCATGAAACAATAGAGGTTTGACTGAAGTGTTTATCTGAACTTTATTGGTACTAAAAGGCCAAGACTATGACAGAAATGGCTGTCAGAAATATTACAGCCCAAGAAGTCGTAGATGAAACAAGGCAGGATGGAGTCATACTTTCATTTTGTTTATGCCAAATTCTGACCCTACAATTGAAATGCTGCAGGTGTGATTCATTAGATTAGACCATTTTTATAATCTATTGCCAAGTTCAAGGCTGTGTGAATTATTTCCTCTGTTTCTTCTTCTTTACTGATATAAGTGTTACCTCTTGTGAGGGACTGCTGCTGTGCAACATCTGCTCCAAGGATTAATTCATTGTGCAATTAAGATAATGCTTACAGATACTTTGGTTGTAACATCAGCCTATTAAAGCAACTCTTGGCTTCCCATTATATTTGCATATTCTCACCTAAATTCTAACATGAATGCAGATGAATGCAGACTTTTTCATCCACCACCTTTATAGTTAATAGTGTTTTACAATATTGCACAGTAAGTTTGATGTTTCTTTCCTCATTCTGACAATCGTTTCTCATGCAGGTCTTTTTTCTGTCTCTACTGTTAAATAAACACTTGGTGAAAGGAGTTGTGGTAAAGTCCTGAGCTTGTTCTCCGAAAGTTGTAACAAATCTGAAAACTTTAATCATCTAGAAATAGTAAATCAGCACCATCTACTGGTCAAAAATATGTATTACACTTGATTTAGTTAAGGAATTCATAAAAAAAACGTCTCTACTATGTTTACTTTTGATTTATTATTTTTTTAACGTCGAAAGAAAGTTCTTTATTACTTTAAAAAATGTAATGGGAAATTCATGTTTGTGCTCAAATGTAAAGCAGCAAAAATTTCACAAGCTTTTTTTTGTAATTTTAAAGCAGTTTAGTGCTCAGCGAAAAGGAATTTATATTTTATCCATTTCTTATGCATTTATAATGACACCCTGTGATGTCCCATTTTGAATGAAGTTTAATTTTACGATTAAAATGTTGCTCTGTATCTCTAATGGTGAATACTGGATGTGATGTGATGTGTGACCTTGTTGCTTTTAGCCTTTTCTTATTCTTACTTTACTTCAAAAGTGGATGTTGAGTGTCTCCCACAGTGGAGAGGGAGACTAAAGACACATGCATAATCATTTTCAGATATAGTGTACTCACATCATGAGGTTCACCACATTTACAGATAGTTTGGCAAGGCCAAGGCGTTGCAACTGGCCATTGCACTATGAATCCCCCTTTAACCCCCCTCCCTTTTCCACTCTTTTTTCCTTACCCTACCACAGTCACTGCCCGGATCCCAGCTAACCGGGCCCCTGCTCTTTTCTCCTGGTTACCATGGAGATGGCTAACAAAGCCATCACTTTTACCAATTTCCTCTGAGACAGGTGCTGGCACAATGACTGCTTCCTCAGTGGCTGAAAAGGAAAGGGGCAAGAGGGGTCCATGGGAACTCCAGGCGGACACTCTGAGGCCCTTCCAAGTGTCCTCCTCCCCAGGCCCGGCCCAGAAAAGAAGGCTAATTTGTTGTCCCTGTTTTCCCAGGGAGGGGAGAGACAGGAGGAGGAGGAGGGTGACGCAGCTGGGGTTGGAGGGAGGGTAAGTGGGCGGGAGGAAAAAGAGGCTGAGGGAGAGACAGAGCAGCCTGACTCGTCCTTTAGTTTTCAAAACAGACCGCCTAATATTAGCCTCTTTACACTTCTCTATGCCAGTCAGTGGAAATGTCCTTCTTTCTCTCCTTCTTTCCTGCATGTCTTCTTCTCTCATTCTCCTGCCTGAACACTTTAGGGTTGAAAACAATAACAAGCCATCACATCCTTACATGAAGATGTTTCAATTTAGCTTTCATTGTGTCTCCTCTTCCTTCTTTTTGTGTGGCGGTGACAGGATTAAAATGGAATTGATAAGAGCAGCAGTTAATTTAATAGTTTACTATATTGCTTTACATCAATGTAAAGATTTAGACTTTTCATTGGGAGCTAACTTTTTCCATGCATCTTTGCTCGATAAGCTTGTATATAACCAGAGGTGGGTAAACCCAACTTCAGAAATAAAAACCAAGCTTGGTTAATGCAGCTAAGCTCTGCAGAGTTTGACTCAAAGTTACAGAAAATCAGCCCTAGAGACTGGAGTTTGACCATCATTTTAAACATTATACTGTGGAGCTGGAAATGAAAAATAGCTAGAACTGATCTTTTAGTAGGCTTTTTATTTACTGAGCCTGGATTACCCACCCTTACATATAACTGTCTAAAAGTAGAACAGGGGATCTGTAGGCATTTGGAAATTGTTCAAGTGAACCAGAGGTAAATGATTTTAATGATATATTTGGCGGATTATCAGAAAAACAGTTACCGTATATTTCAGCATTGGTTAAGTGGTTTGTGTAGAAGAGAAACAAGGTAAATGCAAAACCTCTGGTCCAGACCTATCTACTATCAGAGAAACACCAAAGACAGTAAGTTAAGATCATTAATAATTACAAAGCATCGAAAGCAGGAAAACGTACCAACAGAAATAGCTGGTAACAATTAGTCACTGTAAACATCAAAAGGGAAAGTTTTAAGCTTAATCTTATAGGAAGACAGAGTGTCTGACTCTTGGATAAATATTAAGAACTTGAGAGGAAGATCTGCCTTAGATAGGCGTGTGGTGGTCAAGTGGTTACAGAGCAGGATCTCTCCAGGATGCAAATGTCTGTTCCAGCCTCAGACTGCCAGTCTTGGACTCCCACAATGATGCCGCACTGCTCACTTAAAGATGGGTTACATGCAGAGGATAAATTTCATCATAATGTACAATTGCACAAATAAATCATTTTAGTTCATTTCCTTTTTTAACATTTCTGATACTGCAGACATGTGAATTATTTCAGGAAAAAGAAGAGCTAATTTAGTGCTCAAAATACTTGTAAATATAAATAATAAATGTAATAAATTACATAATCATTGAATGTTTTATTAACTACAGAATGTGGCAGTCGCATGCTTCCCTGTTGCATAAAAAAATCTTACTTGAAATTCATATTTTGTCCAGCAGGTGCCAGTATAAGACTAAATTATTTCAAGAGGAAGTAGTGAGACGCAGAGCACTATCTAGGTTAGATCACAAATCAAGTCACAGGCACTGTTTATGTGAAGGATTCAAGCTGAGCTTCTTTTGTCATTTAGCTGTTCATTTATTGGTGAGCGGAGGCATGAGCTGTAAGTCTCACCTAATCCTCACTTAAACTGTGATTTTGTGGGAGTTTTTTATAGTCAGTAATGGAGATATGAAATGACACATAGTATGTATACATAGTTGTCTATTGTATTATAATTATGATTTTCATTATTTGATTAATGTTGCTCACCTTAAATTCTATGTAACATATTTTCCCTGATGACGCTGTTGAATCACTTGACCCCAACCTTTTGCATTTATTCCTTTTTTTTTAAAGCTATCATATTATGTAATTCCCTTTTTTATCAAACACATCAACCTAAAAAAAAAACAATTGATCCCTTCAAGGATAGAGATATTTTTAGGATTAAAAGAAAAACAACACCCTTTCAACTGATTTATGTGATGTACTCTGGTTAGAAAAATTGTCTTCATGCCAATCCCTCGAGTCCACCATAACAATAACGAACCAAACAGCTGAGCTCACCTAATAAAAGAGGATGTTGTTAAGCTGGATTCAGCTGGGAACAACCAGAGATCAAACATGCATACAATAAAAACGCCTCCCTTTGCTGATGTCACAACCGACTGTCCTCCTCTTCTGTTTTTAACAAACATGGCTGCTCAATTGTCCTCCATGCTCAGCTCAGATTTGCATACTCTATCACAGCTATAGATTTAATATTCAAAGATTTAGGGATTTTCAGACAAGAAAAATAAGAATGCATGCCTATAAAGCTACCTTATATTTAAAATATATGTATATATATGTATATATATGCATATGGTTATGCAAATGGATTATTTTAGTGGTGTGGTACTTTAATCTCTTCACAATCTGTTGTCTTTTACCATTTTGTCATTTGTGTTAAGAACTCTCTTTCCTCTTTTAGATGACTCTGCAGAGCTCTTAGGCGATGCAAACTGTGCAAAGTGCTAAAATAGCTGCATTCACTTGACAGCCTTCTATACAGGCTGTGAGTTTGTTGCTTTTAAGCTTGAACATGGACTCCAAAATACAGTGTACCTCTTAATAGCTACCATTAGTCAATGCAAAATGCATGAATCACCTGTGTTCAAAAAATATACTCATCATCAAAAATTTCAAGTACAAGCAAAGTTCTGAATTTTGTCAGAGTGTAGCTTGGAAGTGTTCAGATGCATTAAGGTCTGAAGATCTATTTGCATTGTGATGCAGTGATGCATCTAAGCTCCATTACTGCTGCCTTTTGTGTATTGGGCTCATTTTATCCTTTTTAATTTTAATCTATTCATGTCCTGCATTAATGTCCTATTTTTACTTATGTATTATTCTGGCATTTTACACTAGAGGCATCTAAGAACAGACAAACTGCAGTCCAATACAGATTCAAAGGGATGAAATGTATAAAATCTATATAGAGGGGGAAGTGTCTGTTTGGTAATCCCCAATTAAAGGCCATTAAAATGGAAAGTTTATTAAGTATTAATGTTCCATTTATCTTCATTGTGAGTTAATTCTGTCGCACACCGATAAACAAAGAAGCCCCAGATTCTGTATATGAAGAATTAAAAATAGTAGGATTTTTGTGTTAGAATGAGTCATCAGTCACACACAAATATATTTCCTTTCACATTTGTTAACCTCTGAATGTAGATTTAGATAACAACTTGTAAAAAAATAAAGAATAACCATCAGAAAATTTAAAGTGATGACACTAATAACAGTGTAACACCACTGATTTAAGACACAAAAACCCATAAAATCTGTATTCATTTTTGTTGAAGTGATGCTACAGTTGCTGGTGTTGTAGTGGCAGGTTCAACAGGAAACAGGAAGTGACTAGCGTGTACTCTGGAAATTTTAGAGAATTTATATGGTTACACTTTGCTGTGTTCCACTGAGGTCTGACAGCTGTGTGCCAGACAAGCATCACCCCAGTGTCTGTGCCTAGTATATTTTACCTTCCTTTGTGAATATCTGTTTGAAATAGGTTGCCTAAGCAACCTTAAATGTCTTTGGGTGCATATTAATATGTAATGGCTTACGATGTGCATTTTGATGTGTCTCATTTGTCATATAAAAAAGCACCTTTTTAAAAGTACCAGCCTGTAAGCAGATATTAAAGGTATTTTCATTGAGTCCACATTTTTACATCAGAAATGTTTTTCATTGGACTGATGTAAGATTCTATTCTTAGATTTTGTGTTTTGGCATGGATCTGTTTATTTCATTTGTGTGTATGGGAAGAACACAAAAAAGAAGATGAAAAAGGCAAGTATGACATAACTGTATACAAAACTGAAAAAATGCTCCAGGCAAAATAATTCCCCTTTTGAAATTGTGGGTAACTAAGGTTACAACCACACTGAGATGAAATGAGGTGTAACCTGAAAGCTATTTTGTCATTTATGCTTTGCCTCTGAATGGAGCAGGCGTTTTGGGAGAGCAAAAACAATTACCTTTGAACCCAGGGTGGCAAAATCAGATAATACTGTTTTCATGTGTCCGTCTGTGTCCATGCGAGACAGATCTTTTATTTATCAATGACCTTGAATCTCAACCTACCTGATGTGCCACTTTACCATCCTAATGTTATGACTCGATTCATATACCTCAAATCAGTAAAGACCCAAGCCATGGTGGAAGTGAGTCAGTGGTCGCCATATGAGAAGTGCTAGTCAAATAGTTCTAGCAGTATGGAAGGAGCAAGGTCTAGGAAGTAGGGCATTAATGAGTTATGATTTTTCCAAGTTGACTAGTTGACAGTAAATTTGAACCCGAGTCGATGCCTTATTCTATGACATTATCACTTTAAATTTGGTCACAGCAGGGGTTGTGGATAAAAATTACTTACAATACATTGTGCTTTAGTAGCAGTCTTGGATATGTCAGGTAGGTCTGCTCCAGCTTTTATTGTTAAGTGTATTATGTGCCCATAGAATATGCCAATAAGAGACCAGTTTTGCATGCCATATGCACTCCACCATGCAGGTCCACAACCGCCAGAGTTCAGCTTTTGAGTTATTCAGATGTGAGTCGACTCAGCTTAATTAAGTTGACCAGTCAACCTTTTGGTGAATGCCCTACTAGATAGCAGTAGCGGCAATGTACTTAGAGTTGGGATCTCCTAACATTCCTAGCTGGTAGGATCTATACTATTGCACAGAATCCTTTATTGTGACAGGATGTATTGGCACAGCCCACCTCAATGAGTTTAACAAGAATACAATATTTCTTTACGTGTACTCTGTGTGACACATATACAAGTAAGCACCTTCATACGAAATGGTTTTTGTAAGGAGAACTTAGGTCTTTCGTTATTTGACATTGTGAGGTCCTGTCACTATGCCTCTGACTGATCATGCACCTTGGCTACCTGGCCAAAGGAATATCAATTAACTGGGGTGGCAGGTCGAATCCCGCCCAAGCCCTCTGTTGTGGCATTTTGCCGTTGCTGGCGGGATCCATGTGCTATGCCGGTAGACGGTTCATGGATTCGAAAAAGATTGTTGCAGCCTGTGTGGACGTGCTTGAGAGAGTTGTGACAGTGTGGGGTCCTGTCACTATACCTCTAAATGATGATCTGCCCTGGATAATTGGCCTAGGGGATATCCCTTTTGCTGACTGGTCGATGCGCATGACTTTTACCAGGGAGTCTGGGGATTGAATCTTTCCTGGGCCCTCTGTTGTGTACCTTGCCACAGTTACTTTTACCTAATTTGGTTTTTGTGGTTCTTTAGACCTGTCGCCCCAGTTTGACAGGCATCATTCATGCAGTATGTTATATAGTGATGTCTGCATGGCTGAAGTCTCTCCAGATTCGATACAGCAGTCAGGAGCTCCTTTCTTACCCTTGATAATGTTCTTACTATTGACTTTACGGAAGATGAAGGTAGAGATGGAGATACAATGGAAGGTATTGAGCTTGTGTCTACCTCACTTGAGCTGTCTGCAAATGCCCATTGGTTTTGTCGGTGGTTTTAGTATAGTTCTGTGAAGTTTGATATCACCACCAAAGGCCCAGCATATGTACAATAGCTTTTTTTTAATCAGATGTTTAGACTTATATTGCCGCAACTATTTTTTGAGCCATTTATGAAAGCAAACAATGTTCTTTTCATGTGGACTATTAGACCTGTCATCAGGTAAAAAGGAGAGGAGTTGGCTTAATTTTTGCATTGAGTGCCTCTGCCTACCATAATCAGGATTGAGAACAGAAAAGTAAAAAAAGAACTGTAGGCTGACGTTCTTGCACAAAATAGATAAACTTAGCTTCTGAAACAACTGTCAAAAAGTTGACAAAACGCTGTGTGATTACATAATCACACTGTAGAGAAAAATTAGTCATCATGAGGTGAAAGTAGGGCATTGTCCAAAAAACTTTGGAAATAGTTACACATTTTAATAATTTAATCTTATAAGTTAATTATTTGCTGTATTGCCACAATTGTCACATTCCATAGCAGACAGCTTCCTCAAACATCTATGAAAGAAA
>JAUZNJ010064000.1:0-19795 GCA_034780135.1 Jordanella pulchra
TACTTGCACCAAAAATACTTGTATATATCAGCCCTGTTTCATCCTGCCATTTGTCTGTTTTTGTCTTACAAACAGAAGAAGGTTCAGCTTTGCTTATGTGTGAATGATGAATGTGCGTTTGTTTTAGCGCATGCTGCTATGGTGTGTTTATTTCCTGCAAACACTCACTAAGACTGATTTGAACAGAGAGAGTAAACCTTGTCACAAATCTAAGCCCAGCACTCAAAGTCTGCAGACACCAGTCATGTCTTGCTAGTTTTTTGGTTTGGTTATGCTCTTTAAATATATAAATGATTGATTTAACGGCTTGCAATTTGTTTTCTTGGATTTTCATTCAAGGCTATTAGTGCCTCCACACTGGTGTTTCTTTATAAAACAAAATTGTTAGCAATAGATAGATAGAAAATGGTGCCATGTTATGTGTACATTACCAGCAATGTGTACACTATCCCTAATCACTTACTGTGATAGCTTTGCATTGCACAAGGTTGTTAAAAACAAAAGTTTCTCATCATTACATGTATAAAATTTATTTGGTGTTATAAATATATGTACAATCTTAAATTCAACATGATGAACAACTTCATCAAACAAAGAAATACTACTACTACTGCTGCTACCAATAATAATAATAATAAACAATATTTAAGCATGTAGCTGTAAACTGTAATTATTTGTAGATTTCTAAAATATTTTTCTTTCATCAGCAGTGCCAATGAGCTCCTACATCTTTGGAGAGAAGATTTAAGGTAGAGAAATACTTTTTAACTGTCACACAATAAGGATTTTAGGGCATTGCAGTTGCAAAGGATGAAAACAGAGAACCTCAACCCTTCAAAGTAGATTAAATAATATGAATAAAGGGATTATTTATAGTGAAGCGATAAAGTATTTGAGAAAGACAGGAAAAAAACTGGACAATTATTTAGATGATATGGTATAATTTGGCTAAATGCAACGTCTAACTGGAAACAGAAGGAAAACAGTTGGAGACAGATGTAAAAAAAAACTGTGCAAATGCATAATTATACAAACACTCTCAGAAAAGCTAGAAAGCAAAGTTGAGACCTAAAAACAAATAAACAAATTACAGGGTTAATTTCATGAAAGGTGTCTGCTTCTTCTCTTGATTAATACATGCGGTTTAGGTTAGATATTAAATATTGTAATGTTTAATAAATCTCACATTATAATATAAAAAATAAAAATATAGGGGTACAAAAAATTATTTTAGATGATATATCTCAACCTTATGTTTCATTATTCTTTTCTGTAGCTATAGATACAGTGATTAGATATATTAAAATGTATGTTAAGCTTTTGCTACATTATATCCTGTATACCACATAGAATTTCACTACCATAAAATGTACTTCGTTCAGACGATATAGCAAGGGCTCAATATGAGGAAGTCTAGTCTCCTAAAAAATAATTTCAAAATGGATAGCTTTTATGATTTATAAATGCAGGTGTTGTACAACATTTTTGTGCTCTTAAATGTACCATAATTATTCCGGGGTACATTGAACATATCTTTTTATGGGCGGAGCCACAATGGGCCAATGAAAGATACGTTCAAAGACACGTTGAGCAGTTCTGAGGTCGCAGACCTGTCAACTTCCTGTGTATGAATATAAGGAGCTTTTGCACCACTTAAGAGACTTAAACATGGTAAGATTTCTTCTACATTAAGTTAAAGCACGGACACTGATTTGTTAGCAACTGGTGGCGACTCGTCAGCGCGCAGTCTGTCTGTTACAGTAAATCAGAAGTATGTGTAAATACGGTGAGCTGGCTTTGTAGCTAACCCTCTGGTTATCCTGTGTTATCTCAGGTGATTCTGGATTCCGAGTCGGCGGTTATGCTTCGACTCCGAGGACCGCTGGAGCTCAAGTGTCAGCTGGACAGCACGGATGGTGTGTTCACGGACATGCTTTGTAGTAGAGTCCACTGCAGCTGGATATTGATATTAGTCTACCGTCTTTAATGTGTTCCTACAAACTCCTCCAATCGTCTTATCATTTATTAAACATAACATTAAATTCAAATACCAGCTATAATAAGCCATATGTTCATATTGCTAACATATGTTCATCATATGTTTGATGAACATATGTTAGCAAGCTCGTAAAATGCATCAACAGTCTAAAAATAATAAAATCTAAATTATTTTAAGAAAAATAAATTTTCAAGTTTTAGTACATGTATTTAGTCGAGAAAAAAAATCCCTGTAGAGTAAATACTGTAGATATTTTGAACATACAGGGAGGGGATCTTTTCTTCTTTATCTAGATCTGTGGTGATCGCAGTGCTGTGTGTTAACAGGACCACACTCTTGCTGGAAGTCAGATGCCTCTGCTTCTCGTTCTTCCTGTTTTATCCCAGAGGCAATCACAGAGAGTTGTTAAAATTCCCCCTAAAGCAAAGTTCTACTACCTCTCAAATGCAAAGAGCCATTTTATCCCATACCCAACAAAATAAAAGTTTTTTTAGAGATGCAAAATATTACATGATCTTTAAATAAACAAAGCTTATAATTTTTGTTAAATAAAAAAATAAAAATCCGTTGCCATTTTATTAAACAAAATAAAGTTGTTTCTACTTTTAGTTTTTGACCCTTTAGCACCAAATGTATTTGAGTTTTTGAGACCTTTACATAATCACCTTTACAGCTTCACACAATCAGACACATTTGGGAACAGAAATCCACAATAAATTGCTGCCAAACGAATCACAAATGACATCATTTATGTAATTTACATTATTCAAAAATTATTTTTTTTACTGTCTGAATGTTTAATGACAGGAGTTTCAAAAAAAAAAATAAACAAAATAAATCATTCCATAGATTAAGCTTTACAGGGTTGAAATAACGAAAATGCTTAAATGTTTACAAAGAGAATGCATTGATTTTTTTTTTTTTTCCTGTAAGATACTATTTTATGGAAGATGAAAAAATTTAAACAAATAGTGTCCAAAATACAAGTAAACTTTATCTAAAAACATATTTCTGGTACTTTAAACCCATTTTGTTGTCTGTCTAAAGTGTCTAAGAATGGCATTTTTCAAAATACTGTATTCTAAACCATTAGTTGGTTCTTTAACGTGTTTAGCCTCTATTAAGAGTTGTTGTAGAGGGTCAAAAGGGCCACGTTTGACCCTCTACAACCACTCTCAGACAAAATAGACTTTAACACTTTAACTAAAGCAGAGAAATAGTTACACAGATCAGCGCTGAGGCTCTTGGCAGATAGTTAGTTTTTATGAAAAACACAAGGCTAGATCTGAATGAGATAATTTGATAATTACCAGACCTGCTTAGTGAGCCTGTAATCCAGCCATTTGACTCAGGTGTGCTGAACGAAAAACGCATCTTAAAGTTGCAAGGGGCTGTGCAGGCCCTCATACGACATCAGCAGAAAATGACACAAGGCTCCCTGATAAATTGTGTAGTAGCATGGTATAAATGTCTCACCAACACACAGTGTTGAATTAATTCTTTTAAAGCAAAGTTTTACACTAATACTACAGTACGAAGGTGATAATTGTTTTCAGTTTACTCATAGAATTTACCAGATCTTCCAGTTCCGTTTATTGCACCTTGATTGTTGTTTAGATTTTACGTGTTAAACTACTTGTTTTCTTCTAACATTTTCCATGATGATTATTAATTTTCAGTGTTTTTAAACATATTCACTAGAGAAGCCAGTAACTTTATCTGTAACCTTCCAAATACTAAAAGCTTTCCCTAAATGTTCCTTCAACCCTGTTTTCTGCTACTCAGTTTATTTGAAACCTATTGGCTATACCAGCTGTTACTGATACATCTAATTGAAAGCTCACAGTGAAGGACCCAAGGTTGTTATAGAACACAGCAATATTCCACTAAAACTTTTTTTTTAACTCTATCTACAGCTAAAAACTGACTCTTTTCGTATTTTCTTGTTTTTTTTTTTTTCTTCCAGCGGCGTTTATGCAAAAAGCAATCTCCAGAGCATTTGAAGCGCTTCGTTTGCAGGTAAAATCAGAATCCTGTGTCCTGGCAGTCTGCAACAGTCCAGTTCTCATTTGGCCAAACAAATGTGTTTATGAAGAAATAAGCCCAGACACACCATGTGAAGACATATTTCAATGGATACAGTAAGTAATGTATTAAATCAACACATCAACCTTTTTTTTTTTTTCTAATTTTACATTTGAGGCCTATTTCACAAAATCATGATTATAGATTCCGCTGTTCAGTCAACGCTACATAGATCAGAAATTGATGAATTTTGTCCATTTAAAGCAGAGACACATCTAAAAGGTGCAGGACACCGGACTTAAGGGCCAGATTTAAGGATGCCTGATCTATGGGTTTTGGTGTTTTTATCCACATACAGTAAAAACCACTAATTCATATTGTTGTTTAGGTATGTACTGTAATTACTTTAACATGATTAAAGTAGCCTAAATTGTTATTCATTTATAATTTTCTTTTTGGACCTTGTTGAGTTAATCCAGAAAACCCCTCTTTAATATGATGCTTCGATTGTTTGCTAGTTCCAACCCATTTAATATGGACACAGTTAATGTCACATCGAACCGAACAGTGCCGGAACTTCTGACCCAAAGTAAATTAAGGAAAATAGGCTACAAGCTTATAGATACATCGACGGTGAACTACTGAGGTTTTAGTCATGAAGGGTCAAATAAAAGAGACTATTTTAAAGATCTGTTTCAGTTAAAATTTACAAAATTTCGTTTTAAGATGCTGACTGGATCCTCTGTAACATGGAGGATAAGCGGCCTGGTCCATGACTTCCAAACCCTTCTCACACAGGCCTCCTTTTGTTTAAGTTAAGGGACAGATTTCCTGCGTATATTAATACTGGAGATGTTGAGCCACCAGAAACCTCGTTTAACACCTAAGATAAGTAATGGGATCAAATTTGTGTGCCTGCAATTTTTAGTCATTAGTACATGATGATCATCCAGATACCAACAGTCTGCAAAGTGTTCTCGTATTTTATGTTAACCTGCTGCCAGCTCCTCTCTGGTCCAGTTACATTTATTCTATTTGAATATAAACAAGAGGTGTCACCCAAAAGGTGATAAATCATATCCCTTGCTTGGTTAAAGTTTTTATTGTCAGATGGCATTCATTACACATCCTATGTGACGTAGCAAAGATTTGATCCTGAGTCTCCTGCATTCAAGGGTAAGACTTGTACCACAGAGAATAAATTAGCTTCCACTTTTTATTTTTAAGGTAAAAGTTGTTGATTTCAGAAAAATTACAAGTAACTCCTTAAAATCTAATTTTTTTTTTTAGTAAAGAGGGGTGAGGAAATGTGGATTGTGAAGCTTTTGTGAAATAGGCCTCTGGTTGACAATAGCAACATTTTAAAATGTTAGCTTTCAAGTATTTCCCAGTAAAAAGATATGTTGGCTAGAAGATATTATGCTTCACTGCCAACAACCCAGAACAGAGTGTCTGTGTCTCTGGACTGGTACAGCACTTATCTTTACGCCTCTTTTTAATCTCAGGTTTTTTTTTAGCTTCTTCTACTATTTATGGTACTCTGAAGTGTTATTTTGGACTCGTCTGGCTGTATTTTAAGCAAGTATTTCTTAAAATCTTTTTTTAGAACAAATGATCAGGAGTCCAGTGGGAAGAAAACGACAAAAAAGAAAAACAGAAAATGTTTCTCAGCAGTGAGTATACTCCATAGGGATTCTGTCACAAGGAACTGAAACCCTTTAGTAAATATTTTCTTGAAATCTTAGAGAAAACGTCTCTGTTGTATGAATGAAAAAAACACACTACACTTAATGTTTTTTATTTTTTTTAAAAAAGCATGTTTTGTCTTTTGGTTTTAACTACAAGTTAAATACTTTCTGCAAGATGAGGTTCTTTTTGCAAGGGACTGAGGTTCTCTCAATCATCAGTTGACCGTAAAAAAACACCCCAAAAAAAGCATTTCCCCAGTCAGCTATATGTGACTCTTTATTTAGAGATGGCATTAAAATGGAGAGCCTGCTTTTGTCAGAGCTCATCTGTGTTGATGGACTGATTCCATGAAAGCATTTAATGCTGCAGTCTGACCTCAGCAAATGTTTCTCACACCAGTTTGCTTTTTACAACCGATAACACTGGAACCTGGAATGTTAATTAGACTGTTTCCAATAGACATCAAGCTCAGGGCCCTCTGTCCTGCACATTTCAGACATTTCCCTGCAGTGACCCAAACATCTGACATGATTGGTTTATTGACAGGCTTCTGTGACACACTATGGCTGCTGGGGAGGTAAGGCAGTCATTTCAATCGTGTTTTGTTGCACTGGAGCTGCTTTAAATATGCAGGACAGCAGTTTGAGCAAGCAGTGGATTTCATTTTTAAAACTGTTCTAACAAAACTTGAATAAAGCAGCTCACTGGGTGACTTTATAGGTGTGACTGACATCAAAGACATTAAACCCACAACAGGTTGCATTTGTTCAGGGACTCTATGATGAATCATTTAAATATCTCTTTATCCGGAAACTAATCTCACACTCTGGATCAACTTTAAAGAACTTGATTAACTGTAACCATTAAGCATTTAGCTCAGTTATCAGGCTGACGTTTTAAAACTTGTTGACGAACCCTGCTAACGGTAGCATAGATTTTCATCTTATTGCTCTGGATGAAAACATCAGCAGGAGCTGGATGAGTTTATTGCAATGATTCAGTGTCTAAATCTCCTCAAATGTTGCATTGCTCACAGAAAAGACACATCAGATCTGCTGAATGACTGAAGTATTTTCCTTAGAGTGTCTTAAACTTCTCCCTGATGATGGAGGTGACGAAGCCAGGCCCTCTCTCTGCTCCGATACTAACTAAAACGGTCCAGAAGTCCCACTTTCTTTGTGCAACTCTTCAAGTGGACTGTGCTGTCCGCAGCAGCTGCAGCGACACCATTAAAGAGTAGGTCTCATCTTGAACACACTGGACTTCATATTGCTAATTAGAATATATAAAACATGCCTATTGTTGGGTTCGCTGCTGGTTCAGCTTTGATTAAAGGTTTGTTTCACAATGAAAGTTATCTTGTCTGGCTCTGTAGGGGCTGTGGACGGCTGCTGGAGGCACTGACTCACCAGCTGTTTGAGATGGAGAAGGTGTTTCTCCAACATATGAGGGGGACGACGGTGCCTGTCCCAGAGCCCCTTCACTTCCTCCTTCCAGAGCCAAGTGGGCTGGTGACGGTGGTTTTTCCTAGAGGACTGCCAGATAAAGAGTTGGAAGCACAGCGCAGGGTACAGATTTATCGTCATAAACAGTCTGGTCTGATTGGGTAAAAGAAATGGGAGCAGGCAATGACAATCATTTTCTTTGCACTAACCAGGAGCTACATAAACAGTTTGAGCTTCCAGATGACAAGCCATACTTCAGAAGAGCAAACGCTTACCACTTCCCTAATGAGCCCTACAAAGACGGGTATCTCCGAAACCCTCATGCGGTTCTCACTCACCCCACTCTTGACAACGGGAAGGTAAATTCACAAAGCATTGATAATGTTTTAGCGTCTTTTAAAAGTTTTCAGTGTTGTTACAATGCAACAGATCAAAACTCAAGAGAAGGAGCTGTTGATGTTTTTTTTTTTTCTTTTTCTTTCTCTAATCTTAAGGTCTACCTGGTCCAGGGAATTTACAGCTACCATCACTACATGCAGGATCGCATGGATGATAACGGATGGGGCTGCGCCTATCGGTCCCTGCAGACCATCTGCTCCTGGTTCAAGCAGCAGGGTTACGTAGAGCGCTGTGTTCCCACCCACAAGGAGATCCAGCAGGTGGAGCCCGTTTATTAATCTGATCCTAGTTTAAGCTTATCTTCATGTAAGATGGGTTTCATGAGGGAAAACATCCCAGTTTAACAGCGTCTCTCGTTTTCTTGCTTAACAATTTCAAAAGTGAGAATAGTTCATGGATAGTAAATCATAAGTAGCCAAGGTGACAGAAGGTATCAAGGAGGCATGTTTATGGTCGAACAAGTTGCTGAAAAAGCAGTAATGGCAAAAAGGCATAATGTGAAAGAAATAAACTTTGTAAATCAACCAAACTACCATCCTGCCTTAGGATTTATAATTTCTAAAAAAAATCCCCATCTACTTACATGTAAGTTGACTAAATGAAAGAATTTGCTTTTGGTTAGAGATTCAAAAGGCTTCTCCCAATGATGATAATAAATGACTGTAGAGATGAAATAAAAAAAAAATGATTAAAATAATATTTTTTTTGCTTTTATATCTTAAAAGTTAGACTTTTTTAATCATCATGCACTATTTTAATTGAAAGAACAGGAACCTTTTTAATAATTGCTGGGCAGTTTTTTTTTCCCCCATGTTTTTGCTATTATCATTAAAATCTATCTTTGATGAGCTCTTAGTCTTTAAGGTGGAAGGCCTCCTAGACATCACCCTAATTTGTAACATTACTTTTTCTTTCAGTAGAACATTGATAGAATGAAATGATTCCTTCAAACCTAAATCAATCGGTATGAATAGTTTTGGTATCAACAAAACATTTTTTGCAGTATTAATTTAAATAAATAAAAAAATGAAATTGTCAGGTTTTAGAGATGTTGGAATTTCTGCTCCAGTTCTGTTCAACGTTATGTCATTATAATATTAGAAGCCCACACTAGCATTGTGTAAATTATGGAGGCAGCTCAAATCTCAGCTTTATTTTGTTAGAAAGACATTTTCTGTCGGAAATGAGGAAACATCGCTGTTATACAATGTGCTGAATTTAACTTTAGTGCTTCAGATTTTTAGGGTTTCTGGCTGAGATAATGTTATATTTTCCTCTTAAGTTTGACCAGCGGTGGTGTTTAAAATGTCAGTGTTTTGCTGGGGTCCTTGTTTTCCAGGCTTTGGTGAATGTTGGAGACAAGCAGGCGTCCTTTGTGGGGTCCCGTCAGTGGATTGGATCCATTGAAGTTCAGGCTGTTTTAGACCATCTGCTTGGAGTCACATCGAAAATCATGTTTGTGAGGTTGGGTTTTCATTCCTTAAAACAGCCTCTTAGAGACCATTGTTTCTTTAATGTTGTAGATGAATTAACTTTCTTCTGTCATCTTCAGTCAGGGCTCTGAGTTGGCCTCCAAGGGCAGAGAATTGGCCAGTCACTTTCTGTCTGAAGGAACTCCTGTCATGATTGGTGAGCTGATATATATAAAGAGGACATTAGTTTGAGCTTGTTAATACTTTATTTCTTTTAAATTCTGAAATCTCCAAAATATGTATTTTTTTTCTATTAAAATTTCTGAAAATCATTTTGTAATTAGTTTGTATTTTAAAAAAAGATCATTTTGAAACCACAGCTAGTTTGAAGTTGGTTAATGTTTCTCTGTTTTTTATTGTCTGTGTTTTATAGGTGGAGGAGTTTTGGCTCACACTATCCTGGGCGTAGCTTGGAGTGAGACCACTGGTGAAATCCGCTATCTCATCTTGGATCCACATTATACAGGAGCAGAGGATCTTCAGGTTATTACAGAGAAGGTACCAAGGACAGATGGCCACACCAGCAGATTTCTTTGGGAACTTGTTAAGAATTTATATGCAGATCCTGATTTTTTTTTTTTTTTTTGTCATTTTCCACAGGGCTGGTGTGGCTGGAAAGGACCAGACTTTTGGGATCAAACTGCATATTATAACCTGTGTTTACCCCAGAGGCCAAGAGTGATCTGAGCTCAAATGGGCTTGTAGCTGGAAAGGCTGAAAATCTAAGTTGATGTTTCTTCATTTAAACCATTTTTGCCAAGCTAGTCATCACATAACCAGAAATACATTTTGTCTATTTTAAAGAATTGTCTTGTTTGTTATACATACTTATGTGCTCACTCAGATAATCATTAAAAATATAGTTTTACCTTAGTTTTTGTGTGATTATTCTGTAATCTGGGTAAGCTGCTGTCAGTAGAGGTTTAGGAAGTTAGTTTCTCTCTGCAGAATGTGACTGCTTTCAGTGCTATTCCTTTATCTACCTGCACTAATTGCTGTATTACTGGAATGCCTTTATACAGTCAGGAGTTTCAGTTTTAAAAGCAGCTGTTAGTTTTATAGACGTTTAAATATTACAGACCGTAGGTGGTGAGGACACATTTTTGAATGAAGCATATCCATGATTTAAATGAACCCAGTCAAGGTTAAGACCTTAATCGATTTAATAATCCTTGATGCAAATTCAGAACTGTTCTTCCCAGATGTCCTCCATCCAGTCTGACTAAACTGAAGCTATTTTGCAAAAGAAAATCCCCACAGTGAAACACGACTATGGCAGCATCATTCGGTGTGTAAGCTTTTCTTCTTCAACAGTCTGTTTTAAGACCAGAAAAATGATATCCACAAATCTTCTCAATGCAACATTATTTAGATTTATGACTTTGCATAAAACTTTGCATGTTCTCAAAATGTATGTGCATCTCTTCGGGTACTACGGTTTCCTCCCACAGTCCTAAAACACGACTTTTAGTTTAATTATTTACTATTAATTTCGATCTAAAACCATGTAAAAAGTTTCGTAAGCAAATAAGATGACATGCCAATGGAATAAACATTTTTCCTTTAAAATAAGATATTTAAATGTTATGCACTTGAAATAAGAGACTGCATTATTTTTCTTATTTTAAATGCAAATTGTCTTATTCTATTAGCAAAGTGTCTCATCTGCTCAATTTAAGAAGATACGCACTTACTTTAAGAAAAGCCGAATTACTAAAATTTCTATTTTTTTGTAGTGTTTGCATAGTTGTATATTTCTGTGTTGCTCTTAGATGGACTGACAACCTGTCCAGAATGAATCCTGCCTTTCACCAGCCCCCTTTGACCCTGACAGACAAGTATGAAAAGATAGATGGATGAAAAATACAAAGAATTGTCTCTGAGTAAAGTGGATAAGTTTTCCTTGTTAATTCGGAACTTAATTTCTAAGACCTTCGAACGTGATACAAAAAACGTCCCTCAATCAGTCACCATCTCTACATTAAGTCTTTTGTTTTTACTATGTCAGTGGTCAGTCAGATTGCCCCAAGTGCAATTCACATATGTCCATGTATGACATACGTGTTTAATTCTGTAATCTTTCTTGTTGAATAAGATGCTCCTGATGCTCTTTGGCGGAATAGATTTATAAGGAACCTAAAATAATTACTAGTGTTTTGCATATAAGTTTGTATTGATATTTGAGAATACATTTTTAAGGAAGGTTCTCTGGTGGATTTGTTTCTGTTTTTATTTGCTTCAGCAATTTCACGTATGTCTCATAAAGTTCTTTACATTGTGGAAAATGTTCAAAGTCCTTTTTGGAAATATATATGTCTGGCAGGTGTGATTGCAGCAATGTAATTTTACCGTAATAAAAAAGGCATAACTCAAAAAAAATGCGCACACATACAAGGCAAGTTTTTTATTTTTATTTTATTTTTTTAATATATCATACCTTATTACAAATTTCTCAAAGAGACACTTATAAACAAGGCAAGGCACTTAAAAAAGATTAACAGACAAAGCTAAATCAAACAAAGAAAAACAATTTTAACTAAAAATTGAAAGGCTGAAATATTCTTTCTTGGAGCTTGTCACATAATTGTCTGACCAGGAATTTATACATCTCAAGGAGGACAGAAAAACCTTTTTTTTTAAGAACAATAAATATCCTAGATGAGTGTAGTTCATAATACAAATATAGCTTTATTTGCCCATTATTTTAAAAGAAAAACGTGTACATGATGGCTATTCTAACATTGTCTCACTATAATATTTCAACATTATTTTACCATTATTTCCTGTTTATTTAATTTTGTATTGGTTTTATTTTGAAGTTTAAACCAGAGTTCCGCTCACTGCGTGACCGTTACTAGGAAATGACGTCGCGTAGCTACTAGCAGCGTCCTCTGTTTATGGGCTTTGGTGCTGTGGGGTTCAAATCCCGGTGAGTTTGTGTTTTCCGAAGCGAAATGTGTTGATTTTCTTAAACGTAGGCACCTGCTTTCTTTACAGCTCAGAACAGCAAACCTGTGAGCTCCCATTGAAGAGGTAAAACCCGTTACAGTAAACCCGTGTCCCGCTGTCTGCCAGCTGTTATGTTTTCCTGAGTTTAGATTAGATTGTTAGCATTTTTCGAAGATAGACTGTAAAACGTAACTAAATATTCCACCGTGCTGTGGATACGGTAACAAATGCTTAACACATGGAAACGAAACGCTTAGTGACTTCAGGTTAAATGTTTGTGTTTTTTAAGTCCTCTCCACTCTTGAAATCATATCTTTCGAACCTTCGTCCTCGGGCTAATTTTTCCAACAACAATCTCGAATCTGTTTAGCATCAGTTTGTCAGCAAGATCCACAGAAGTCAGTTAGTCATCAGCAGTGACAGTTCCAGTTCTCATTGCCCCGCATGTTTTTAAACGAGTTCTGCTCCAAAGCTTCAATTCAATTAAAAAATACTTTATTTATACCAAAGGAAAATAAAATATTGTAATAACTCATGTTTTGTTTTCTCTTAACCAGTTGTTGAAGGTGTTGATAGCTGTAGGCAGGAAGGATCTTCTTTACTGGACTGTCTTGCACCAGATCTGGAGAACCTTTTTCAAAAACTTTGTTGTTGTTTAAAAATCTTCCGAAGAGGATGCTCTCTGTTGTCTATAATCCTTTTCACATTATTAATAATTCTCCTTTGTGAAATAATCTCCAGAGGTTTCAAAGGAGTTGCTAGAACAGAACCCGGCCTTCTTTATCAGCTTGTTGAGCTTTTTTAAGCCATTTGCTCTGATGCTGTTAACCCAGCAGATGATGGAGACTACAGATTTATAGAAGCATGTTTTTGCAAACACAGAAGGTCCTAAGCTTCCTTAGGAAGTACAGTCTGCTCTGTCCGTTCTTGTGGAGGGCTTCAGTTGCAAACAAACAGCTGAAGCTCTCCATTATAAAAACTAAGGATGCACTGATACTGTTATTGAACCCCATATTAGTTTCAAGTACTCCTACTGATACTTATACAAACACACTGATACTCTGAACTGATACCACAGATCACAGTATTACAGCAATTGAGTTTACCATAGCTTCAGCTGTCAAGACGCTCTTTCCTGTTGGAAAAATAAAGGCCCCATCTACTATCTGTACTATCTGTACTTGATCTAAAATAAAAGTCTGACTTTGTCGACTTGGCAGTTAAAAAAATGATAAGATTAAAACTTCTCTATTCAACAAAAAATCTTTGTAGCACTTGTACTCTGTATTGACAGGTACTAAAATTTTAGTGCTTGTGCTCGTACTCGATTAAAAGAAATCTGGTATCTGAACATCCTTCATAAGAACAAAAACATAAGACGGTTTGTACATTTACATGTATCACATGGGTACATGTGAAGGATGATTTATTTTTGTTCATTTCCTGTAGTGATCTATACCACATAAATGGTTTGGGGATTCATTGTTGCTCCTTAGTACCAGCGAGTGACCTCACAAGCTCCCTATGCTGAAGGAACTATGATAGGAAGCATACAAGCTCCTTTTCTGACCTCCTTCTTTATTGACATCACTAGTTGGACAGCACTTATCATGCCGACCGCTTCGGCTAAAGAGTCCTTACCAATTAGATGAACTGGTATGCAGGCACTTTGTTGCTGTTAACAGCCTTATGAAGAGGATGCTCTAACTTGTTCATAACATTCTTCAGTTTATGAACAATTCTTCTTTGTGAAATAATCCCCAGATGTTCTAGAGGACTTCCTAGAACAGAACCGGTCTTTCAGGTTATCTTGTTGAAGTTTGTATAGACATCTGTTGTAGGTATTCTTGCATGTCTTTCTTATGCATTTATTTTTTCTTCATCGATATAGAAATTATATTGTATCAACCAAAATTAAGAAATGTATCGTGATATACATTTTGTCCATATCGTCCAGCCCTGCTTTTCCATTATTATTACAAATAAAAGCATGCAAATGCCAGGATGAGTTTCGGTCACCACCAGTGCAGAGCTTGCAAAGAGAATGTCAGCAGTCGGGTGTGAGGGTTTCTGTTCCAGCAATAGTAAAGTTGAACACCACTGTGAGTGCTGTGGGACCAGCAAACATTTTGTATTGGGGACTGATATTTTGGTTTTGCACAGTCATGGTCGTGTAATTCCAGTCGTCCAACACAACCTGTTTGATCTTCTTGTCTTTGCTGCCTATTGTTGTTTTTATCAGATTTTATTGCTTTGATTGTGTGAAAGTTTTGTCTTTTATCTGTGATGTCTTATTGTTTCTGTACAGCACTTTGGTCAGCTATGGTTTTTTTTATAAGTGCTTCACAAATTCACTGGATTGGATTGGATTGCTGCTCTGCAGTGAGAACAAATTTAATCCAAAGTTTTGATTTCATTTCTCATACAAACTATTTTTTATAAGGGTTTTTAAAAACCAAGATGTAACGACTCACAGGGGCAGTTATGTTGCAAAATGTTGAATTCAGAAATAAACCTTTTGGCTTTAAAAGTATTTTGTTTTCAAACTTGAATTGAACTTTGTTCTTGTAATATCCTGCAGATTCTGTCCCTTGGGGAGGGCTGTCATGTTCGCCCCTGATGAGCTAGAAGGTGAGGTGGATCACTCCTTCTTTGACAGCGATTGTGACGACAAAAGAAATGTTGGACAGAAAACAATGGAGGAGGGCTTGAATGCGGAAAGCCAGATCCCAGGCACACATAAGTTGGCTCCTGCAAAACCTCCCGAACATCTAGCTGGTGAACTTTCCCCGGGGAATGAAAGGACAGAGACACACTTAAAACAAGTGGAAATAAACAAGAGGGAACACAAAACTGATATATCATCTGAACCAAACGAAGCCAAACATGAAGGCACTCTGCACTCTAAAAGACCCAGCGGGGCTTTTCTGGCTTTGCTGGCCAACATGCCAAATGTAGAGGATAACCAGAGAGCAAAGGAAACAGGAAAAGCTGCCTTAGCATTCACTGCCAACTCAAAAAAGAAGAACAACCAGTCCCTTAGAAAGCTGATCAAAAATCAAAATCCCCAAACTGTAGCTCCTGCTTTAAATGAGTCCAGCACAGATGCAGATTCAGAGAGTTCTTGCAGCAGTCAGATTGGTAATTCAGGCTCCAACCTTCCCAAACCTACCAGGTCTGTACGGCGTAAAGCTAGAGGGACTAGAAGAGGCTCAGATGAATCCAAGGATTTGCCTAACAGCAGTACGGATGAGTTAGATGGCTCAGTGACAGAGGTGAGCCCCCTTTCCTCTCCTGAGTCTGGTTCACTCCTGTCATTGGGTTCACAAGCTCAGACAGAAAGGCTTGAAGCGCAGCAGAAGCAGGAGAGTGCGCCCTCCAGTGGCTTTAGCAACACACACCAAGAGGAAGACTTGAATGTAGATGTGGATGAATGTGAGTAAAACCGACTAGTCCTTCCTTTTCAGCAATGTTTGCAGTGTTCTGTTTTACTTATGGTTTATTACCTCCGCCAAGGAGGTCTTGTTTTCATCAGCGTTTGTTTGTCTGTTTTCAAAATAACTAGAAAAGTGTGGGGCAGATTTTGCTCAAATTTTCACAGTATGGGTGTATTATAACCATTGACAAATTATTACGTTTTGGTGATGATCTGGATAACAGTGTGGGGGGGCTCTCAATGGTTATAACACACCCCTTCTGTGAGAATTTGAGCAAAAACCACCCGATACTAGCTGCTTGGCGGAGGTCTGCGCTCTCCGAGTGCTTTTCTAGTTTTTAAGGCTAAATTACAAAATGGGGTCATAGTTCAACAGCTATGGGATTTCTAATAAAAACATTTACATGCTTAGCTCTTGTCAATGTTTGTTTATCTGTTGATTTGAGGAAAGACTGTCTCCAAACTTTTAGTTCCAAACATATTTGGATCAATCAACAATCTCTCCAGCATTATGCTGCCACCACCGTGTTTTATGATGGGAATAGTGTGTTCAAGGTGATTTGAAGTGTCAGTTAGGCCAAAATGTTCGTTTTAGGTTTTATTTGACACAGCAGTCCAGTTCCACATATCTGCTGAGTCCCCTACACGCTGGTGGCAAAGTGCACCGACATTTTCTGGCTTTTTTAAAATGGTGGCTTTCTTCTTCCCCACTCTTCTAGAATGGGTCAGATCAGTGAAGTGCATAAATAACTATGTGCTTTATGAATACATCTCAGCTGTTTCCACCCTTGGTGGTTATTTTTTTTCTTCAGCTAAATTTTTTTTTGAATTCTTCAGTTAAAGAGAACATATTTTTCCAAATGAGATAGCTATTATTTTAATAATGTTCGATCATAATGTTTTGTCTCACCCTAATTCTTTAATGTTTTTTTTAAGAGGTATGTGAAATAAGGGGATGATCATTTCTTTTCAGAATTTTTTAATAAGTAAAAAAACAGGAAGGGTCTTCTTTTTCACAAATCTTTTTCATTTTATATTTAAAGAACTCATCAGAATATTTTTAATGATTAAGACACTGATGGTCTTGCTCTCACTCAGGCTCATTTAGATTGGAAAGCCAACTTGAGAAGAAGCTGGTGCTCCAATGTCCTGCAAGGAGGCCCAGGAAGAACTATACCTTTTCCAGAAGCGAGGTCCGACACATAGATCACGAGAACCAACGACTTCTTCAGAGGCTGTTAAATCCCCCTCCAGGGCTCAAATTTGAAAAAAAAGTAAGAAAGAAAATCAATGAGCCCAATAAGTCCCCCGTGGTTTACCTCCCACACAGCGCACTAAACCGGCAGCGTCAACAGCGTCGCATCGAGCAGGAGAACCTGGTGAGTTGACTGCTCAGTACATTTTCCCATCACACCACCTTAATGTGATGGTTTCGATTGTCTTTTTATTGACTGACATTTTCTGTTTTCATCATTGACTAATTAAACTCATGAGATATTTCACCAGATTGTTAAAACTTCTTTGATGGATGATTACGAGAACAATGTGTTCGATCAGAAAACAAAGCAAAGGTGTTTTCCTAACCTAACATTTGTCTTTTTAAGACGTAGGTCATGTTGAGACAAATGGCTTCCCTTCAATTCGTTAGATTCCTCATTCACTCCAGCTGCCTGCAAGTTGTCCTGAATAAATAAATGAACGGATCCATTTGGAGGAGTTCTGTTTGGAAGCTGGGAGCTTAGCAGAGAAAGAGCTGTTGAGATCCTCAGAGAATACCCTGAATTTGTGAGAGTGTCTGTAGCTGGGTAACACCTGAGTGGATGACATAACCCAGGCTAAAGCTCCTGGCAGCATGAATCAAAACTAAATGCTATTTAAGTATGGAGGACGACATTTACACAAGGTGTAACTATTGAACACTTTTATTTCCTACGTCCTTTACTCAGCCGTTCATCTTGCCTGAAAGAGGCTGTTATGGGAGACTGTTCTATCCGGTGTCCTTTTCAGCAGGTTTAATGCCACAGCATCTGATCTGCTTGGTGTTTCTACTCTTATATTAGTTGTTTCCTCAGGTTCTATTTTGTAAAAAAACACAAAGCTGTCTCCTGGGGGGGGGTTATATTTGCATATTCAAACCTGAAAAATGTTCTGTTTGCATTGAGTCTTTGCTGCTTTAACTCCATCTGCGGGTATTTTATGCTTGTGGATATGGTTTTATTACCTTTGTACACATAGAATCTTCTCAGAGATCCTCAGTTTCAAACGTTGACTGGCCAGTCTAAAACACAAGTCAAATTTGGACTAACTCCTTCTGTTGTTCTTCTCTGGCTGTGTTTAGAGTTTTTATGATGCTGGAAGGTGGACCTCCACCCCAGTCTCATGTCTATCTGTAGCCATTAGCAGGTTTTCTCCCATGCCTCTCCTGTACTTGGCTCCATTCATCTCCATCCCTGCATCCCTGCTGCTTGATACCATCACCACCAAGTTTAACCTTAGTGTGTTCTGGGTTCGCTGTTTTCCAATCCACAGCCAAAAGGTTTATTTATACATGTATTTGTTCTGAGGATATTTTACCACAAAAAAACAACAAAAAATCTTTAACTTAAGGTGCTGCAATAGTGCTGCAAAGTCTTCATCCAACCAGAACACCTTCTTCTTCATGTTTGCATCGTCACCTACTTAGTTGATCCACACTACTCCTATTAAACAAGCAGTCTTAAAGTTGCTGTTGATTGTCGTCTATATCCTGTGAAATATATCAGTAATTTAGGTTTGGTTTGGCCCTGAGAACACACCCCTGAAAGCAGATACTGATGAACTCTGATAGATGGCAGCAGGTGGTGGCTTGGAGCGGAGCTACTGAGACGTTATGAGACCTTTCAGGCTCCACAGATGTATCCAGTCAGTCCTTCATATTTCATCTTCTCACTGTAGTATTTAGCCTTAAAACCTCATATTTAGATTACTGGCACTGCTACAGAATCTGTCTGGAAGCTGAGTGGAATTAGTTGCTGGAAGCTAACAGTATGCTGGAATGATAATCCATTTTATTTTTTAATTTAATGCTTTTATTCCACATGTTGGTTTAATGTTTCTTTAGTTATTGATCAAAGATGGCAGAAGTATTTAAAATAGGAGGAGTTTTAGCTGTTTTCAGGACAAACTGTTCTCTCTAAAGTCCATCTTGTGACGAGTGCTGTTCGCCTCCTCTATTCTTAGAGAAGAGTAATTGAATCTGCCGTGTGATCAGTGTATTCCCCTAAATATCACACATGTAACACGCGTCATTTGGTTTATAAAGGACGAAAAATGCAACAGCTATATTAACTTTGTAGAACCTCCTTATAGATTAATATATTTTAAGGAGTGAAAAAGTCTTATTGCTTTTGATGTCTATTTAATTAGATTTTTTTTCTTATGGATTTTATTTTTTTTTCTATGCTGGAGTTTATTGCATTTTACATCCCAGGTCTGGCTGTTAAGTGCTGTTAAATCAACACTTCTTTTCTGTTTTCATAGACTTCAGCCTCATGTGAAAATGCCTCATATTTCTAAGGGAAATACTGATATTGTATGTGCATTTTGTTACAGAAATGTTGTTTATTACTTAAAAAAAAAGATAACATTTTTAAATAATTTTGAGCCAAAAAAATGTAATTTAGTCAAAATGATTTCTCCTGCCTTTTTATTTGACAAATTAAATTTGATTTACTATGAAAACAAACCCCACCATACCTGCTAAATCATAAATTGGCTAAATGTGTATTTTTAAAGTTGGTTGTAAAATCAACAAAAACTCTGTTTCAATCGCTTGCTTAAAAAGAAACCAATCAGCAGTTGTTGGCTAAAGGTATTGTTGTTGTCTTTTACAGGCTCTTCTAAAGAGACTGGAGTCCATCAAACCCTCACCTACGATTAGCCGCTCCAAACAACTGGCAGACTACCAGCGCCTGGCGGGCTATGTGGCGTCTTCATCATATTCCACCTGTAGCAGCTCTAGCAGTAGGTCTGGCAGTACATCATCTGGTAAATGTCTTTATAGCTAACGAAGATCAATGTGTTGGACTATGAAGAAGGAATATTTTTAGATAATTTGGACGCAGCGCCATACAGTCTGAATACTCATTCAACACTGGAAAAAAGGAATCTAAAAATATGTAGACATGTCTTAAAATATGTGTATTTACTCTTAATTTGACTGGTTACATAAGATGATCTGCCAGTGGAATTAGTATTTTTACCCTTAAAATCGGATAATTTTTTATTATGCATTTAAAATAAAAGACTGCGATTGTTTTTTTTTCTTCTTTTTTATAAATGAAACTTGTCTCATTCAATTGGTAAAGTATCTCACTTACCTGCTCAATTCAAGAAAAAAAAT
>JAUZNJ010064011.1:0-55030 GCA_034780135.1 Jordanella pulchra
TACACCTTTTGAATGCAATTACTGAAATAAATCTACTTTTTCATGGTATTCTAATTTTATGACCAGCACCTGTATATCTAAGAAGTTACAGGTCTGTCATTTCTCTCCCGCCTTTTTTTAGTAGACTGCAAGGTTTTCCCTGGTTGGAAGAGGTATGTAGGCGTCCAACATGCCCAAAACACCTCCATGTCATCATGTTCAGATACTCTAATCACCTTATATTACTTATTTTGATGAAGAGGACAGATGGCCTGTCTCTTTGACTAGGAGACTCATTTGGACCGGGAACAACACTGCTTCTCTCAGCCCAGTAAGAACACTTTTAGTTGCTCTTCTGGATCTCCCTAAATCCAGGTCCCATCACTGCTTCCCTGTCCTTCCTGAAGAAAAACATTGTGATCCAGTTCTCAATTACTGTGTGTTTTACACTAAGCATTGTTCTGACCCCTGCTGGTAAGATGCTACCATTAAATGTCCCATAGTTTTAACGGAGCTTTCTGAAGAACAGCTAACAGAAACAGAATTTTAAGGATCAGGGAATAAATAAAAATTATACTTTACATTATTTGCCGTCTCCTTTTGACAAACATGATCCCGTTTAGCGCAAACAATAAATCAAAAAATGTCATGTCCACTTTCTTTAATGAACCACAGTGCATTTGATCTCAGTTTTTTTTTTTTAAGACATGAAGGAAAACATGTTTATCTTACAAAAGAATCCAAATTTAGTGGCTATTTAAAGTCCAAAGGATATACTGTTATGTCACAGTTGGCAACGTGTGTTTTCCTATTTGAGGTTGCACAAGGAGCGCTGATTGCGACCCGCTGCTCACTCCAGAAGCTATGAATATGTAAATATTTCTCATTGCACTAGTTCAATCACCGATTGTGCTCATCACTCATATGTTAGCAGCTTCAGTTGGCTGCTCAGTGATGGGATGTTAGATTCCTCTGAAAAGGCTCATGCTTTCTTTGCAGAATAGCTGAAACCCTTTTCGTTTTTTCCTCATATTTAGCAATAATATTTAGACCCTGTAAATGCCTTGTGGTTGTAATTTTTTAAAAAAAGGTTTAAGGGGGCAGGAATACTTTGCAAGGTACTGGATAACCTTAAAGGTTTTGGACCTTTGCTCTTTTCCATTAGTTGTTTTACAGCCTAGATGATAATCTAAAGAGGTTCATCACTGTTTTCTTTGTTGTATGTATCTCATCTTATCTTGTATTATATGCTCAACATAAAAGGATTACTTCCTGCCAAGATAAACTTTATTAACACATGTTTAGCCCGCTAATGTCTGGGTTTTGGTTGTTCATTTGTTTTGCCATGCTTTTTAGGAAGATTCCCCCCATTCAGAGAAAAAGACAAGCTTAGATAAGGGTCAAAGGCTGCCCTCAGTCCTGCAGTATCAGGTTTGTTTACGGTGGTAAATAAAGCTGACAGGACAGGGATAGATTATTTGAGCATCAAATTAACCCCAGCTTCAATATCTGTGTGTCGAATTTTATAATCAGAGTGAACCTCTTTTTACACCTTGATGCCTGTTGTTGCAAATATGTAACAAACCCGACTTGTTACTCAAACAGGAGAATTTTAAAGCAGGGTTGGATTAAAAAAGAAAAATACCTTGAGTTTTAAAGATTGTATGGCAGTACAATCAAGTACTAGACCTAAACCCATCTGAGAAGCTGCGGCACGATTTCAAAATCCAGCCTAACCAAGCCTCAGCTGTACCGCAAAGAAAAATGAGCTTGGTTCCTCATCTGGATGTAGTCTACCCAAAAAAAACGTGCAGCTGTCAGAGCAGCAGAACTATTAATGCATGCCGTCCTTCTATCATATTGAGTTAAAAAAAAAACTCTGGACCCTTTGCAATTATCTACTATTTTTTAATGGTAAGACTAAACGTGTTTAGGTGTAGCAAACCAACTTTTTTCACCAAGAGCTCACCACTAACCTGAATAAAAAATATGCTTATGCATGTGTTTTGTTATAGCTAAGTCCACCTTATCACAGCTATATTTACATACTTTTATAGGTCATTTGACATATGACAACACGCTTGACGACTATAACCCTCCACAATAAAAGGTGTAAAGTAATAAAGGGTCCTAAAAGATGAAGCATTAACCATAACAATGATAGTATACGAGGACGCCGTCCCTCTTTAGGAGTGGCAAAGGTGAACCTTTATCGGATCATCATGTAAATTAAGGCTTTACAAAGGAAAGTAAGGCTGAAAGTATCAAACAAGCTGTTTCATTCAACTGAGTGACAATGCTGAACGTGGTGGGTCTGTGTTTTGTGCCGTTGCTCCTGACGGTGGGGGCCTTGACACTGGAGAGGTGGGTTTAAAAAAATCTTTGTTTTACTTTTCATTCAATACTTGTTTTTTTTTTAGGAGCCGATTATCAGAGTTAGAATACAGATTTAGCCCGTTAAGAGATCTATTCTTATGATAATGCAGGGGTTTTTAATGGATTTTATGTTTTAAGGAACAGAGCAGAGTATGACTACTACAAGTACCATCCAATGGAGGAGGTGAGGGAACCAGATCACTGCTTTAGATCAAACTAAACACATATTCTGTGTGATTAAAGTCCAGTGATGTTCCACCTTCCAGATCAGCAGCTGGATGACTCAGATGGAGAAGGATTACCCTGATGTTGTGACCATAGTGGACTACGGGAAGACTTATGAGAACAGGACTATTAGCTTGCTGAGGGTGAAGCAGATGTTGGATGAATAAAATGCATTTAGTTTTAAAGACAGGAGCCAGTTAACATTTAGAGGTGTTTGCTCCGGTTTTCCAGATCGGTCTGAAGACTGAAGCCAAAAAGAAGGCCATCTGGATGGACTGTGGTATTCACGCCAGAGAGTGGATCGCTCCGGCCTTCTGTCAGTACTTTGTCAGGCAGGTAAATAGACTGGGAAGGATACCTAGATAGGATGTACATATTGTGTTAAAACCTCAAAGTTGAATCTAATTCATGTAGGTTTTGTGCGACAGGTTATCTGCCCTGTATTAAGTTCCATCTGTCATGTTAGGCGAACTGAAGCTCTTCCCATCTGTTTTCCTTTGAATCAGATTCTCCAAACATACAAAACAGATGCTAAAATGGAAGCGATGATGACGAACATGGACTTCTATGTCACACCGGTGCTCAACATAGACGGTTACATGTACTCCTGGAAGGACAGCTCGGTCAGTGCGCTTGTATCTTGATTGATATTTATCCAATTAAACTCATCCGATCTGCAATAAATCTCTCAAGCTCCATGTGGGCGGGACATGAGAGGATATGCTATTAGGAAAACAGCACTCCAGTAGAAATGAGTTGTGGTTTAATCATTGAAGATTATTTCCGGTGATCCACATGCCCAAACTTTAGGAGAAAGCAGCTAGTTTAGAAAAAAATATGAAGAGGTTGCTAAATTTAGATACAACTGACTGAACATTCTGATCTGTTCAGACCCGACTGTGGAGGAAGAACAGGTCACCAGGACCTTCAGGCGACTGCTACGGCACCGATCTCAACCGCAACTTTGATGCCAACTGGGGCAGTAAGTGTCTCATCAGCATCGTTTCCCCCCCCCCCTGCTGAGAAATAACTTTTTTTTCTTTGATCAGTAGGGTGGAGAGGTGTTACTTCTGATTTCCTTTTTCTTTGGCCTCATTTAGCCGTTGGAGTGTCGTCTAACTGCACTTCCAACATCTACTGTGGGAGAGGGCCCATCTCAGAGCCCGAAGCCCAGGCTGTAACTTACTTTGTTGGAAGCCGAAAGGAAGACTTCCTGTGTTTCCTCACCATCCACTCCTACGGCCAGCTGCTCCTGGTTCCCTACGGACACCCCGACTTCACCGCCCCCAATTATCAGGAGCTGGTATTTACATCCAGGCACAGCCATGCATGTTTTGCACGTGCAATACTTTATAGCCATGCAGGACCATCTGTAGTTGAGGTTTTGCAGCCTTATGTGCACATTTCTACAAATCTAGATTTTCCCACACAGTCATCTAGCTGCACTCTATGCATATTACATAAGTTATAAATTCGTTCTGTGTCAATAAACTAAATGCATCATGAACCCAATCTGCAAACAGAAAGAAAGAACATGCAGGAGGAATCTAGGAAAGACTTGATAGTAGTGAATGAAATCTGAATAAAGCAGGTAATAATGTTGAAGTTTGATTTGAAATGATCCACATTCTTCCTTCTACCTAACTTTCCGGTGATATTCTCAGACACAGACCTCTGTTATAAGCCTGGATATTTTTGGCTTCTCCTTTTTATTGTAAAGGCAAATAAAAGTGAAGGGCTCTTTAAATGATAAAACTTGATCATTACAGTTGGTTATATTCTAAAACATCAGACATTGCAGGGGAGGAAATTAAATATTTGCCAAAAAGGTGAAAGAAAACGACAGATATTAGCAATCTTTTATAAATGGACCCATCAGCTTTAAATGAAAACAGATCTTATGCAGAACAGCTTAGTCCTGGTTGGTATTTGTCGAGGCCCACTGTGACTAAAACGGGGCCACAGTGTTTCCTTGCGTGTTCTCGCACTCCCCCGCTGAAGTGTTTGTGTACGGCCGGCGCTGTCGTTCTCTGGCGCCTTGCACAGCTGAGCCAAATCGTTCTGCTCATTTCGCCATAATATGTCAGTAATAGGATGAAGCTATGAATACAGATGAAGCCCTTTTCCATTATGTTTTTCTCAATAAAGCTGTGAAGAGCAGAGATCTCTGGGTATTTCTCTGATTACCTGACATAAGCTGTTGTCTGACTCTTCAGATGACTGTGGGAAACGGTGCAGCTGAAGCCATTTTGAAAGTCCACGGGAAAAACTACACAGTAGGAACCTCCCCGGATGTATTATGTACGTTTGAAGGTGTTTTGTTTTTTTCTTCCATTAAATGATAGCTTTGAAGCATTTTACCAAAAGAGAATGATCCTCTTTTCAGATGCCAACTCTGGTTCATCTAGAGACTGGGCCCGAATGCTGGGCATCCCCCTGACCTTCACCTTCGAGCTGAGAGATAACGGCACGTACGGCTTTGAGCTCCCCGAGGACCAGATCCAGCCGACCTGCGAGGAGGCCTACAGTGGGGCTCTGCACATCATCACCTACGCCCATGATAAGACCTTTAGCGGTGCGTCAGCCGCTGCTGCAGCAAGCCTTTGGACCTTGCTGCTAGCGGTCGGGGTCTCCGGGGCCAACCTGATGTGAGCAGAAAAGCTGCTCTCACACTATAAATACCAGGAGTTTCTTAAATCTCAGCAGAACTGGAATATATGATTTCTCTGTTATTAGGATACAATGAATGCCAAATATATCGCATGAGTAACTAATAAATTTTCTATTCTACATTCAGACATGCTTTCAGTTTATTCAGGCCGCATTAGAGCCAGAGAGAGTGAGAATTTCAGCAGATAACAGAAAGGATGGAGCCACATAAAAGTACCGCTAATTTGAAGATTCCTTTTGGAGTTTCTAAAGTAATGCTGAGCTAATTATTATGCTAATAATAGGATGCTAACAATGCCAATACCACTATCTGATGCTCAATAGTTTTATAGTTGAAAATCCCTGTTTAACAGTAACTGCTTGGACACACACTTTATTTTAGTTCTTAAAGGGATGTTACACTTGTATTTTTTTTTTTTTTAGGATAGGTTAAACTGTGTCATGATATTTAATTAAGAAGAACACCATAAGTGCTCAAGGCTGATGAGTACGGAACAAATAAATGTAAAGAAAACTACAATTTAAACAGTCCCAGGACCTTTTTAGAGCTGGTTATATCTCTCCAGTTTGGAAAATATACATTTTTTGTCTACATACATGCATAAAACTACCATCATAGACAATAAAGGGACCCCATGATGATCTGATTAACCCCACAGGTCGCGTCACTCAAACAGGATTAGCTCTCTTCCACAGAAACGGATCATTTTATGGCACGCACATTAGAATTTCACTTGTTGGTTTTTATTATTATGATTTCAGCTTAAAAGGTTTTTTAACAGGCTTTTGTAATAAATATTTGTGCCAACCAAAAAGACAGCATTAATTAAAGGGGCGCAGCACTCAAAGGTTAATGTTTCTAGCATTAAAAACACAACAAATGATGAGAAAAATGAAATCAACGACAGAAAACACTCCTCTGTTATATCGTAATATTCACACAGATATTTAAAATGGACTGATTTTCCATATTTAATTCCAACACAAAAAATAAAGCTAGTTGAACATTATCTGATACTGAGAGTCATTTGTAAAGAAGTGAATATATTTTCAGAGTATCAGATGCTTTCTAATTTAGATGAATGGCTCATTTCACCAGTTTTTAATGGTGTTTCTATGATCTTCTTACAGTAACTCCTCTTTGTTTGGTTTTTTTATTGTCCAACGTTCACAGACTATCAAACTTTTACTCCTTATTGCTTGTAACTCTCCTTAAATATATTCCTAAAAAAAAAAAAAAGTCTGATGAATATCTGAAGGCTTCCTGTAGTCTGTCATCACAGGAACATGACGATGACCAGACACTCACACCTTCCCCTTCATGCATTCAACAGTTTTCTGCCAACTCCTGTTTTCCTAGCTAAACCTGCCTGGTGAGTTTGGCCCCACCCATTCTCTTCTTTTTTTTGGCTACTCTCACCTGAGACAAAGCATTTTCCTCCTGAGAATCCAAACACCACACAACCTACCTTTATATCTGGCCCGTCCTCTTTCACTCTGTTGCCTGGAATCTCAGCTGAACATCTTCGATCTCCCCTCTTCTGCCTCCCGTTGTGTTTGGCTGCATCACGATGAGTACTAAGCTGTGGACAGAGGAGCAGTTTAACTGTCCCGTGTGTCTGGATCTTCCAAATGATCCGGTCACCATACCCTGTGGACACAGCTACTGCATGGCCTGCATCAAGGACTTTTGGACAAAGGATGACCCTAAAGGGATCTACAGCTGCCCACAGTGCCGCCAGACCTTCTGCCCAAAGCCCTCCTTGTCCAGGAACACCATGCTTGCTGAGGCTGTGGAGCAGCTCCGCAAAGGAAGTGGGTTGCCCTCTAGATCCAAACCAGCAATGTCCAGCTCAGTTGTTCTGTGCGACATGTGCAAAGCGGAGCAATGTGCCGCCCTGAAGAGCTGCCTGGTATGTATGAGCTCCTTCTGCGAGACCCACCTGAAGCCCCACCAGACCAAGAAGTCTCTCAAAAAGCATGAGCTCATCCCGCCGACCAGCAACCTGGCAGAGAAGATCTGCACTCAGCACAAGTACCTGCAGGAGTTCTACTGCCGTCAGTGCAAGATGTTTGTGTGCTGGCTTTGCACCAGCAACCAACATAAAGACCATGAGTGTGTTTCAACCAAAGCTGAACGTCTGGAGAGACAGGTTTGTAAACCATAGTTCCTCAGGAGCCTTTTCTGGTGTTTTTTTTTACCTGTTTGGTCCAAACTCAGTGTAATATAGGAGGATTTTGTTGGATTTTGCTGAGAGACCAAAGATTCTTACTTAAATTAAGGCCCAGATTTGACTTATAATTGATTGTAATTTGATCTAAGTTGTATTTTAATGATGACATCCTGTTGGAAGGTGAACCACAGCTTAAGTTTTAAATCTTTTTTTAGTCTCCAACAGGTTTTCTTCCTGTATTTAGCTCCATCTATCTCTCCATCAACTCTGACCAGCTTCCTTCCCCCTGCTTAAGACACGCTTTCCCACAACTGATGGGCTGATTTTTTTTTGTTTCAACATTCCTCCCATAAATACTATTTTGAACAGTCCAATAAAAAGATCAGATTTGAACATTTCATTAATACCAGGATACTGTTTTAAACATAGGTTTATCTTTCTAGTGTGTTCCTTAATGATCTCTGACTCATTTCAGTGGTTTTAATGTAAACAAATAACATTTCAAGGGATATAAATACTTATTCAAGGCACCACAGGTACAAAACTCCAAGATACAGTATTTTCACCCTCCTATAAGGTGTTCATTGTTATATCTAACGGCTTTCTGCTCGACTTATTCTTCCTCTACGCCTTTTGCTAAGCACGGACTCTAAAGTCAGGCTAAATTCATGCCTGACAACATTCCTGTTCCATTACGCCGCTCCTCCCAGTCACATTGCTGTCATTGGCGCCTGCTGTAATGCAGGTGTTTCCCTCTGCTCATCTTGTTTTTCATGCCGGTTCATCTTTTGGCAGAAAGTCCTGTCAGATATCCAAACAAAGAACCAGCAGAGACTGAAAGCCAGGGAGCAGGAGCTGAAAGATATGAAGAAGATGATGGAGGTGGTGAAGGTTGGTGAGCTCACCGGATAAAAATGCAAGGTTCTGATTGAACCGTCGGTATCAGAGCTAATTGGCGTCTGCATCTGTATGACAGCATTCTGCAGACAAGGTCCACGACGACACGGAGAGCATCCTGAGGGAGCTGCAGCGCTCTGTGGAACGTCTGCAGGAGCTGCTGGAGGAGGTGCTGGATCAGGCCAGCCTGGAGAAGCTGCACAAGGCCCAGGAGATCGTAGAGCGTCTGGAGGAGGAGATCAGGGAGAGAAAGAAGAGGGATGCAGATATGAAGGACCTTGTGAGCTGTGAGGACAACATCTACTACCTGCAGGTATGAGTGATTGATTAAAACCCAGCAGGTCACCTGTCGCTGTGTCCATTGCTAATAGAAGAAACTAAAGGTATAAATAATTTAAAAAAAACATAGTATAGTTTTACTATTAATTTTAATGTATATAACCAATGGTCAAACATAATAACTAACTAATCTGTACAGACCTTTGGTCATAAGGGTTTATTTTTATTATTTTAAGAATAAGAAATTTAGTACATTTAAATAATAAACTTTTCAGTATTTTTCAAGATTTTATTGCAGAATATTTTGAGCTGTTCTACTATTAAAGGTATTACTAGGTTTGTTAACCAGGCTGTCTGCTCAGACAGATAGCCTGCAGCAGGCTGCATGACTGTAACTTTAAATCAGACTTAGAAAGAAACAGTTGGAACTCATTTAGTTTCTTTGCTTGCTTTAAATATTATTGGAGGGAGAAACCCAGAGGCTTCTAGATTGGGTGGAAAAATCTTTCACATGATTGTACATCTGCAAAGCCCAGTTAAAACTGAACAAATAAAAACTGAAACTGAATAAAAACTGTTTACCTGATCTGAGAAAGAAAAAAATTAAAATTATATCAATTGAAACTACATTTTTTCCCCTAAAAAACTCATAATTCAGTTTAGTATTTTTATTACCCTTTTTTTGGTATTTTTAATTCTATTTATTGCAGTTTCAGATTTCATGTTGTCAGATTTGTCTCCACTTTTGTCAAATCCTGATTTTTTTTTTTCAATTTCAAATTCGTTTTTTCTGTTTCAGATGTTTTTTTTGTTTTTTTACATTTTTAGTTCAGTTTTCATTGTGTCCTATCTTTGCTCAGATCTGCGATTCATTGAGCGGTCCCCTTGAATGTGGCGACCTGGAGGACGTGCGGGTCTCTACTAATGCCACTTTTGAGCCTGTTGGAGGGGTAGTCTCCGCCCTCAGGAACAAAGTGGAGGATCTGTGCAATATGGAGCTGGTGAAGCTCGCCAAACAAGGTGTCAGAAGAACCTTTTTAGTTTTGGTCTCATATTGGTCTTTTTCTTTCATCTCATGTTTTTTTTTTTCATCTAACCTCTTTCAGTTAATGACATCCAACTGTTTAATCTGGTGACCTGTAAGTACTGAGCATTGGTTGTTCTTTTCGCCATCAGACGACACTCCGACATATTTAGCCTTTTTCCTTAACAATGACTGTTTCTGATCTTTTTTTTTAGCCAACCGGCTTGGACTGAAAGTTAAAAGTGAGTTTTCTATTGATCACTAAATGAACTCAAAGGGAACCACATTCAGGATCCTTACAGGAACCTCTCCGATTCTTTCTAGGTAACCGCAACGCCAGCAATGGTTCTGCATCTCCTAATATTTTTTCAGGTTTTCGGAAAACAGACCGACAAGGACAAGGTACTGCAACCCCTCACGTTGATTGGCTTTAAAAAAAAAACACCTTTCAGCTCATCAACATGCTTTTCATGTCCAACAGGCAACAGAGTTCTTGATGTGAGGAGCAGGGAAACGCCCCGGGGTGAGATTTTGAAAAGAAAGCTTTTTTAATAAAAGAAAAGAAAGAAACATGTTCACATGGTTGTTTTTTTTTTAAAAAAAAAAGGTTCCTCTTTGTTACAGACAGAGGAAATACAAGTTCTCCCAGACTGGGGACAAGACAGAGAAGAGAGGAGAGACAGACTGGTAAGTGGACTTTAAAAAGCCCACTCTTTGTTTCAGCCCCATTTACTCGGAAACCCTTAAATAAAAGGCTGGTAAGGTTTTAATCAGAGAAGCAAACAAGACGGAGGAGCTTCAAATCACGAGTGTTTCACCTAAAACTCCCAGCAGAATATACTAAAGTCTGTGTTTATGATGGGAAACATTTCAGAGGGTGTGAATACTTTTTCAGGGCCACTAAAACTGATTACATCTCCATCCTTGACTTTAAAACAGAGCGAGAAACCAACCCCAGTCCCAGCGGGGCTCAGTGGAGCAGGTCCAGTCAGAACCCAGTGGCCCCGGCAGCAGCTCTAACATCAATCCCAGCCGCTCCGGTTCCGGTTCCGGTTCCAGTTCCAGCTCCAGCTCCTGCTCCTGCTCCTGCTGCAGCTCAGGCACCAAACAACGGCATGATTCCATTGCTGTCTCTTATCGCCACCATGTGGCAGAACTATAACATTGCATCCTTCATTCAGTAAATGATTTCATTCACATGAAACCTTCCTCTTCCCTTTTCTTTGTTGCAGTTTTCAGCCGGATGGCGTCGATCAACTCGTCGATCAGCAGCCTGTTCCGTTCACGCCGACGAGGCATCAACCAGGCCACCCCGGTTAATGGTGCAGGAGGGAACCCATGTAAGACCCCCAGTGTTAGGTCAACTGCAGCTCATAACAAGAAAAACAAAAAAAGCCCAGTTTAAGTAAAACTTTATTTGATTTTTCTCCAACCTTTTTATCTTTTATTCAACAGTGGGGATGGAAACTGTGTCTGAAACACCAACAGAGAGTAAGATGACGCTCTTTATCGATTGTCTGATAAATTCCCAGCATTTAGGACGTTTCTAATCATGATTTCTCGTTGAGCAGTTAACCCAGGTCTGTTCTTAGACACCCCTCTGCCTGATGCCATGACTCAAGCTCCAGCTTTCCCTGCCTGTGAGTCCAAACTGTTCGCTATAACCCTCAAGTCTTACAGTTCATAATTCAGCAAAAGATCAACTCAAAGATCTGCTTATTTTCTAGTGAGAGAAATCAACATCAACAGCATTCAGGCACCAGAACCCAGAACCAGGGAGGAGTTCCTTCAGTGTGAGCGGATCAAGAAATCAAACTCAAACCAGTTTCAAGTGTTTAAATTTCATAGTTTTTTGTTCTCTCCTGCAGTTTCTGTGAGCCTGACCCTTGACCCCAACACGGCTCACAAGCGGTTGGTTCTCTCTGAAGCAAACACTAAGGCGACCTTGCAGGCGCCGACGCAGCAATACTCTGACAACCCGCAGCGCTTCGACGGCTGGACTCAAGTGATGTGCCAGAGCCCGCTGAGCTCCCAGCGCTCCTACTGGGAGGTGGAGTGGAGGGGCCGGGGCTCCTCTATGGGGGTGGCCTACGGGGCCCTGAGCAGAAAGGGCACAGACGCCCGGTCTGGCCTCGGCTACAACGCCCAGTCGTGGACCCTGGAGCTGTCCGACACCTGCTGCTCGGCCATGCACGACAACGAGAAGAGGGACATTCCGGTTACCTACTCGCCCCGTCTGGGGATCTACGTGGATCTATCTGCTGGGATGCTGTCCTTCTACAGCGTGGCGGACAACATGACGCACCTCCACAGTTTCCGGGCCAACTTCACCCAGCCGCTTTATCCCACCTTTGGAGTAGGGAGCGGGGTCGGGGTGGGTCTGGACTTCGCTCTTGGACAGTTTACAGCGAGTTCGGACAGCATTAAGATCTGTCCTCTGTGAGGCTGCAGAGCCGCAGCTCCTAGATGAGGACATTTAAACTGTGAGCTAAAATGATCTAGTCTGGCTGCACTCACGGCTTCCTGCAGTCCTTTTTTTTTTTTTCCAAATTACAGTTACAAGCTTTATTGTATTTTATGTGATAAACCAATAGAAAAAGGGTGGAAAGTATTTTTACAAATAATGGGGGGGATGAATTATCTGCCTTGCATATCTACAGAACAATTATGTTACTCATTCTTTGAAAATCAAATCTAGCTCAGTCAGACTGGATGGAAGGGGTCTATGAACAAGCCTGGCAACCAATTTTCAACTGGACCGACTTTTGTGCTTTAACTAGACCATTCCAATACATGAATATGTTGGGGTCAAAGCCTGCAGGAAAGTGAAACTCTGTTCCTATCTGAAGTCTTTTGTTGTCTTTAAGATGTTGTTTTTCCTCAGGAAGTCTCCCAAACTGCCTCTTACATACATTTGAAGAAACTGATTCCCACAGCATGATGAAGCCACCTCTGTGCTCCATGTCAGGAATGGTGTTCTTTTTTTTTAGGAACAGGATTCCCCCATATTTAGCTCCTCCCACTTTCCTACAAAGAACTACCTGCTAAATCAACCCATCACCACCTATTTTATCCTGATCATAATAAATTAATTAGATTGACTCCTTCCTCTTGGAAAACGTTTTTGTTCAAGTCAAACTAATGACAACAAATCAGAGACATTTTAATTTCAGTAGCTTTATTTTACAAAAAAAGGCAATAACACAGGATCCTGATTACAGCAGGTAAACAAGGAATTTCTGCTTCATGTTCGTTCACCAAAAGCTATGAAGCTGAACTTTCAGTTAGACAAGAAAAACGGGATATGGCAACAACAACAAATCTAAAAGATTCAATCACTCAAAGTTTCTCCATTCTCTGTCAGCAGATATTTAGCTGAAGGTCCCTTTTTTTTTTCTTTCCACAACCCTTCATTTAAACATGTGCAAGCCAGAATATTTAGCTTTCACAAAAATAAATGTTATATTCACATGGATTCCCTTTATGTGAAAAACCACAACATAAATTAATTATTTAGCTTATTTTATTACCAAACACTTTAATATTTAAAACAGTCAGTAAAGGTTAACCAATAACACAAAGTTATGGTTTCAGCATGTTTAGTTAGGTAGGGGCGTGTGAAATACCTCCATCTGCTGGCCAATGTTTGTACTGCATTTTTCCCTTAACCGCAAACTAAACAGTAAAGTTATTTTCTCCGTGTTTCAAGCCTGAAGCTGACTTCTAAAACATGACTGAAAGACAAAATATTTTCTGTTTAGTTCAATAAATGATCAGCTGAACCACTAAGTGTAACTTTTACAACAAGCTTTCATGAAAACAGTGCTTGCCTTTAAATAAGGCCTCCTATTCTTAAAAATATACAAAACACAAAAGACTTAAAGAACCCCCCCCGCCTTCTGCTTTTGTCTATCCTGATTTTATCCTTACCTTAACCTAGCCCCACCTGCCTGCTGACAGATGCATGCTGGGACATGTAGGCAATGCTTTTCATGCAGACACTTTTGCCAGATGGAAAATTTAAAGTATATCAATAGTAAAAATCAACCCAACACTGTTATGTTTACAGGCATGGCTGAACTATAAGATTAACCTGGCAGTATTATATTATGCTGCAAGTCTTCTAGCTAGTGTTTTTAAGTAATAAAAGCATGTTGAATCACCCCTCCACTGACATCGAAGGCTTAAATCTTAAGGAGGAGACTGGATATAAGCGGGGATGATGCTGTTCTACATTTCTTCTCACTGGCTACAGAACAAGCCCTCGGAAAAGTGAGAGTCTGGAAGCTCAGATTAAAAACCGACTCCGTCGACACTTTCCTGATCATCTAAGAAATCTCTCTTTCTCAAAAATTCTCTCATCCTTTCTGATCAACTTCCACAAACCCTCAAACACTTGACCACTTCACCTCCTTGGGTTTCTACAACTTTCTAAATGTAAAAATCCCAGACATTTCTAGGCTCAACCTTCCAGAGTTTAATTTTAAAATGTAAAATATTTCATATGAATTAATGAGAAGACAGTAAATGTGACACTGGGAAATAGAAACATGGAAGGAAAGAATTTTTAAAAAAGGAGGGAAATAAGGAAATCGGAAAGGAACACTTGACAGAAGAGAGGTCGGACACAAGGAAGAAAGACGAGAAAAGGAAGGACATGGAGGAGGTAAGGAAAAGTGTGCAATAAAAACAAAGGACCTTTATATAACTGGGTAATGCAATTCATTTCAAAGACATTTGCAGCAAACCTGCATCTAGTTCCACCTGAACACCCAGAGCATCACATGACAACTAAGAGTCAGCTAAGGCCGAGCTTGACAGCAGGTGAGTTGATTGATAAAACTCATCGGCACTAAAAAAGGTTACGTTGTGCTTTAAACCAACCTCACTAAAATTAACGACTGTTCCTTCTACTCTCGAAGCCAACGAGGAAAAGAGTTGGGATTAGGTTGTGAACGTAGAGGATGAAGGTTTGGATGCTGTGTGACTCCTTTTAGTGTTTTGAACTTCTTGGAGGGAGAGAGATGGAGGCAAGATGTCGGCGTCGTTCTTTAGGGTTTCCCCATGGTGCTGGAGGGATAGCTAGTGAGGTTGGATGAGGAGGCGCGGTAGGATGACTGCTTGATTTACTACCTACTCTGGCGCCGATCATCGCCGGGAGACTCTGATTACGCCTAAGGCCGTCCATCAAGCTTCCCCCGCCTGCGGAAACAAAAGTGGAGGACTCTTGGTGTGGAGCCGCAGCGTCGGACTCTGAACTGCGCAGCACCTTAGCGACGCCGAAACGACGAAGTCTTTCCACCAGTCCGACACTGACCAGGTTGGACTTGTCTCGGCCAGGCTTAGAGGATGGAGTAGCCGTTTCCTGGGAAGGGCTCGGCAGGTCCGGATGTGGGGCTCGGCCCAGCTTCAGCCCGTACACGTCTTGGAGAAAAAGCTCCGCCGGCCGCGAGGCTAGGAAATTGTCAGGCGGGTGTTGGCGGGACTCTGAAGGCACGGGGGAGGGTGCGGGTGACTGGGAGGGGGAATTTGGAGGTGTGCTAGGCATGAGTCGTAACAGAGGTTGCCGTGGAGCACGTCTTGGTGATGAAGAGGAGCGATCAGTGGAAACTTGTGCAGAGATCCCTCTCTCTAGAACCAGTTTGGCCAGACCACTGGGAGGGGCTGGAAGGCGTCGAGGAGGGAAAGAGTCTCCCAAACTCAGTCTGCAGGGAGTCACAGGGGTACTTGGACCTGTTCTCATGGAGCTGGGCGTATTGGCTGAAAGGGACGACTGTGAACTAAAAAAAACAAAAAGGTCAAGTCAAGAAAATCTGTCGCCTGAAGAACCAAGTTTTAAATCAATAACAAAGATTAAAGTCTTTCTAATCTCTGGAGCCATTGAAGTTGTCTTACCTTGGCGTGACCTGTGTTATGTCAGTAGGGTGGAGAATACGACAGGTTGTAAAAGTGTAGGTAGAGAATGTGGAGCTTTCACTCTTCCCTGGGTTTTGGACTAGACACAAAACACAGCTTGTTAGCGCTTCTCCCAGTCATAATCCTGTATTAATGTAGGAAATTTAAACAACTGCTTTACCACAAGATGATGATGTAGAGGTGGAAGTTCTGATTTGTGATTGGACAGCTGTTGTAGAAGCTTCTGGGAAATTCCTTGAAACCTGATTGGGTGTCAAACGTAGGTCCAACTGGACAGAGGAGGAACTGGAAGGTTCTGGTTCTCCGGGTGACGTTGGCCGGATCGAGGGGAAAGGCGCGTTGGTGCAAGGTGCAACTGAATGGTTTCTGTTATCGGGCGTGGATGAAGAGCGCACATTGAAGGTTATTCCACCCTCCTCCTCTTCCTCGTCAAACTCTTCTTTACCCTTCTCGGCTGTTCCTTTCTCAAGGACTGCAATCCCTCTGTGCTCTTCGGCCTCCTCGTCCTCTTCCATGTCTGACAGCCGAAACACGGCATCCCGAGCCAGAGGCCGGAACCCTTTGGTCACAACTCCAGGATGTGGGTCCAAGATGGTGGCTAGGTGAGGTTTGGCGAGCTGCTGCCAGTGATGGAGCGTCAGGGAACCTAAAGATGTTCACATTAAGTAAAGGACAGAAGGTTTTCATTCCCTCATTCAGTTCAGATGTGTAAAACACATTAAAAAAATATTATCACAAATCCCATCAAACTTACAAATGTATTAAAATTTATTATTAATTAGAACAGAAACAATAAATTGCATAAAAAAACTGTTTCCTTTCTTTTCTATGACTCAAAGCTTGAGCTCAGCTGCCTCCTAAATCCTTTGATTGTCTTTTAGATGTTTCATCAACCTGATTAGGGACCAGCTGTCCACAATTTGGTGGCTTGAGACACGTTTGAAACAAGCTCATTTCTTTTCTTTTCCAAATCCTGTCAGAGTATATTAGAGCAAAAAACCAAGCAGGAAGCATGGCTCCAAGAGCAGAGCAGACATTTGTTTGCCCTGCTAGCCAAAATATCTACAAAACTAAGGAAGAAATGGGAGAAGAAAACATGCTTAAGGTGAGTTCTGACTGTAATGCTGCAAAGGCTGAGCAAAGGCCAAAAAAAACTATATATTTTGTTATTGGGTTATTATGGGATCTTGTGTGTGTTTTCTTTAACGTAAATTGAGTTTAATCAATTTTGGGATAAAGCTTTAATATAAAAGAAAATGTGTTTCTAATCTGAAGACATTACAAAAGAGCTCCCAAGCTAACATTACCAAGCTAACTTGTGAAAGTTAGCTTAAGCAATAAGGGAAAAACACTTAAATATCATTTAAAATACATGAACTAACACTTACAGTAAATCCATTTATTTATTTTCATCACTTAACAGACTTTTAGTGCAACTTAAACCAAAACTTAACCCTTAGCAATTTTCTTTAGATTAGCGAATAACACTAGCCAGTCGGTACTATTAAGCTAACATATCGACTTCATTTTAAAGCATTATAAACTTTTAGTTAAATACAACATTTTAAGAACTTAACATTTTTTCTTAAACTTCTGCTGAACCAAAATATTTATAAGATATAAGATAAGCAACTCAATGTAATTCTAGCTAGCAGCTATAAATGGCTAATTTCTGAGCTACAAAAAGGAACAGAAAATTTACTAAAAGCTAAATATTAGGCTTTTTAATCATAAATTCTTATACTTAAGACTAATATATTGTGAGATAGGAAGTAAAACTAAACTGAGCTTAAAATTAGCTAAACATAATGTTACATAATGTATTAAATACAATAGTGTTCATAAACTGTCCATCTATCTATACAAGTACTTTATCCTACTATTTGCATGGAAGCGTTAAAAACTTAATTAAAAATTTGTTGTTTTTCCTGTAGAAAAAAATGATTCATTGAAGAAAACTAGTTAATAGCTCTGCTGCTGCATTTAAAAAATGTTATGAATTAAGTATTAAAATATCATGAGGTTGCAGTGAAATGATTACCTTCCATTGGCTTGACAATCTGAAGCTTTTCAGGCAAAAACGTCTTAAAAACAGTGGAGCCGACTGTGAGATCGGAGAGGTTGGAAAAGGAGGAGAGCACGCTGCCCATTGGGGAGCTGCAGCTGCTGCCCTCTGCATCTGCTTCTGCCCCCGACAGCGTCTGCAGCTTCTTCTCACGCTCTGTTTGAAAGAACTGATGCTCAGACAGGAAGTTTTGGCGCCGTAAAGATAGACGATGGAGAGCTTTGGTAAGGTCGTTTCCACCTGGCTGGCCCGTTCTAACCTCCTCCCTTCAAACAGATATACATCAATCACTTTAAATATTTCACGGTAGTTTGACGGTGGGTCGAAAAAAGGTAAAACTCTTTTACCCTTGCACAGACTGGAAAGGTTGGGCCGTCATCACTAAAGAACTCTGTCCAGAACCGGGGATAGGAGGGGTCGCCAAAGCAGCACGAGAAGCTGAGGCGTTAACCGAGCGAACGGTTTGAAAGACTCTCTTCTGGGAAATTCTGCCGGGAAAAACAGACAACAAAAAAGTTTTCTTGCCGTTTTGTAAACATTGATCACAATCTTATTTAATTCAATTAAAAAAGTCAATTTGCTTGAAATCATCCAAGTGATTTTTGCACGTTTATTGTATGTGGATGACTGTTGCATAGGTTTAAGTTTGTAATAAAACTGCTTTGAATCCAACATGCCTCAAGAGTTGAAAAATATCATAAAAGAAAAAAAAGCAGCAGCAATTCTATAAAAGTTCAGTCCGGTTTGGTTTTCCAACCTTTGGTCTTGAAAGGCGGTCTCCTCCTCAATGCTCAGCTCTCTCCTCATCGAACCCTCAATCTCTGCCGCTAGCGATTCCTGAGACAATTTTCCAAGTATGGGAACTTAAATCATTTAAAACATTTTGTGGATTCATTTCTATCTGTAAAAGAAAAATAATAAAGTTTTCTTACCATGGGGTAGAGACCATAGGAGAGGTGCCGTCTCATCCCAGAGGAGGGGCTGCTTTTACTGCGAAGCTCTTTAATCTCTTCCTGTGACTCGTGAAGCATTTCCACACACTCTGCGTTCCTCTCCGACAGCTCGTTAAGCTGCAAGAAGCACAAACGAGCACAAACTGCAGTCCAAACATTCAAAAGTTCTTCTGTAAATGTTAGAAAAGCTGCTACATCAGTATAAATTCACCCCACATTATCAGCTATGTTTAATAATGATCAAGTCTTCAATCTGTACCTCTGCTGTAAGCTGTCTCTGAGCATCCTTGGAGGCCTGAAGATGGATCCTGAGCTCTTCTTTCTCAAGAGCCAGCTTCAAAAAAACCATCAACAGAGAACAAGACTTTACAAATGTTTTTTGTTGTTGTTAAAAATGGTTTAAGTTAGAAAAAAACGGGCGTGCTCACCTCCTTTACTCTGTGTTGCAGCTCCACTATCTGAGAAAGCAGCTGAGCGATTTCCTCCTGGTGTCTGATCAGCTCCTCGTTCTTCTGAGACAACTCATCCGTCAGAGACACCATCTGACTGTTGGACTCGCCTGTGAACGGGGGGAGCCATCAATACAAGGTAAAGCTGCTACAGTTTGATAGAAAACGGTTCAGATTTTCACATTTCAAGCAAAGATTTCAAAATGTTTCAATGAAATTCAGCAAAATAATTCAAAGAGCAGCCAATTCAGATAGTCTTCAACAAATCTGACCTTGTGTAAAAAAAAAAAATTCATCCACATCACAATCCTGCAAAACCTTCAGTCAATCACATCAAAAATGAATAGATTTAAGTTTTTCAAGATTTAATGGAACAATGAAGGTATTTTCAAGCACAATGGCTGTTTGTGCAAGTCGCTGTTCTTCTGTAATTGTTAGAAGTCCCTCTGTGTGTGCATCTGACTCACGAAGTTCCTTAACGCAGTCGCTGACGAGCTGCTGCTCCTTCTCCTCGTACGTCATAGTGTCTCTCTTCAGCTGACATGCCTGGAGGGGAAAAAAAAAAACAAAATATTTTTCAGAAACATGGGTTTAAAATATACATATTTTTAAATTTGTTAATATTTCCACCATAAGTGACTCCGTACCTCAGACCTCAGCGCCTGGTTCTCCTCCTCCAGCTCCTCTAACTTGTTCTGCAGATGCTCCAGCTGGCTGAGCGCTGCGGCGGCGGCGGCGGCTCCCCCCAGCAGCTGAGGCGGCTGCTGGGGGGTCGACACGCTGGAGTCTTGCTCCCCCTCCTCCGAGGCGCTGGCCACTATCCGGAGGAGTTCATCCTTCTTAGTTAGCTCATGCTGTAGCTGGTGAACCTGGACAGGAACAATTAAAAAAAGAAAAGGTAGAAACCAGGTGATTTAACTGCATGTTTGAAAATCGTGATAAGAGCATCTTAAAGAGATGATTCTTAGCAGAAACCCAAAAAGAAAAGCTTATTACATCTATAAAAACAAGAAGTAGCCGAGCTCTCTCTGTAGCTTAGAATGAACAGATTTAATTCATGTTGGTGGAAGAGTTTTTCTTTATTAATTTACTTTATTAAAATTTGTATTCGAGTACCCCTCCTATATGTTCTGATTTAGTAATTTATCCACAATTCTTAAGGCTATTAATAGTAAAATTAACAAATGATTAAAAATAATACAAAGAACTAATGTCAAACGTTGAGGAAAAACAACCACCTGGTCCACAGCTTGTGCAAGCTGCTCCTCCAAGGCGTCATTTCGTTCTTGCAGCAGGTGGTTTCTCTGCAGAAGCGACTGGCCGATCCGAGCCGCGAGCTCCAAGTCTCTGTCTCGCTGTTCAATAAGATAATAAGACACTCAGTTGATTCTGTAACAGGATGCAGCTTTTTTTTTTTTTTTTTAAAAAGAAAAACAAAACTTTAAACACCAAGGGACGCTTACCTCAGCTAAAAGATGTGTGACCACTTCGATGTCATTGTACGTCTTGGTCATCTGATCCACTCGATCAGAACTGAGGACTAAACCAGTAAAAATAGTCAGATTTCATGTAATTGTCATGTAAGCTGCTGCACATCCAAACAAAACTTACACCCATGCAACTCAAACCAAAACTTAAAAAAAAAAAAAAGTACCAAGCAAAAAACTACAGGAAGCTGATGGCATGCTATATTTAGTTACTACTTAACCAACTCGGACAAATAACAATAAAAAGGCACCAAATCTAAAGTGCTACAGTCAAACAAGCTGTTAAAATTTCAGCAGATCTATTCATCATCTGCTGTTGTCTAAAAGCAAACGAGCAGAAAACGGCTCCAAGCTTCAGTGCATTGAAAACTAAAGCCACTGTCACTGATGCTTAACAGGAAGTTGGAGAAACAGACAGGCGAGGGGGGTCGAATACCTTTGGAGAGGCTCTGAGAGCCAGGGTGGGAATAAGAAGCAGGATCCAAAGCAAGATAAGCTACAGAGAGGAGGAAGGAAAAGTTCCAGTTTAAGAAATCGGTTTATATATACAGCACTTTGCAAAAGTGTTCATAGTCCTGGATTTTTTGTTTTCACATTTTGCCACATTTCAACCATTTTAATTGGGATTTATAGTGACAGCCAAACACAAAGTAGTTCATCACTGATTAAAGGAAAAGGTAGCTTATTAAAAAAGAAACGACAAAAAAGAAAATACCTGAAAACGTACTTCTATTCACTCCAGTTTACTTGCACACCCCTAAAGTCTCCACATACTTGGGTCCACCTGCTAATAAGTTCATCTCAAGAGTAGCCTCAGACTCTGGTTGGAGAAATCAGAGGATTCAAAAAAAAAAAAAATCTTAGAGCTTCATTTGATGCATCATCAGCCTAAAAGAGAGGCAGCCCAGTGTACCCCTGGGGGAGCTGCAGAGATCAAACACTCAGGTGGGAGATTCAGCAAATAGGATAAGCTACCAGTCGAAGACAAAGTCACTGCAGCTAAAGTTGTAAATCTCTGGGATTTGCTCAGTTTTCTGCACGTCGAGTTGCAGACACATGTGGACCAAACCTTTTGAAGGGTCCCACAGTGGTGTCAGCATCATGCTGTGGGGATGTATTATTCAAAGTAAATGGTCGGCTTTGAATGTCTAAACCATGCAAAATGATCCATCCAGTTAACCACTGAACACTACTTTGTGTTTGCTGTTGAGTTAAATACCAAGAGGTAAAACGTTTGGAGACAAGACGCCTGCAAAGCACCGTCACAAGAGAAATCCCACGAGAAAAGCAGTAGAAAGGGAAAATTACTGATGATATGGGGGGGAAGCAGCCTCCATGGTAGGAGGGATATTAAGTTGAGAGGAGAGACTTTTTGTTGGCACGCTGAAGATCTACTCATTAGTCTGATCTGCTTTTAGCACCTGAGTGGGTGTCAGCCGGCTGCACAGACAGCTCCCCCTGTTCCACCTGTTTAAAGAGAAGCAGCAGCTCTGATCACAGTCTGTGAGCCCCCCCCCGCCCCAAAATCAAGCCTCGTACTTCTACAATGATAGACTTATACTCTTCACTTTCCTTTTAAAAGCATTATCCACTGACTGAATAACAAACATGACTTTATCTTTGTATAACTGACATAGTTTCAGTAAAATGACACAAATGATAATTAGGTGCAAAGGGCAGCAAAAGATCAGATCTCAGATGAGGGCGCCCATCCGGTAACATGAGAGCCTCAGCGACCTCTGGGTCCTGCTGCCCTCTCCTCCAATCGCAGCCGGCTGAAAATAACCCCGGGCGGCACAGTGAGACTCGAATATCACTTTACCTTGTGGCTGGAGCATATCGCTGAGGTTACGGTAATCCACATCCATGGTACAGTTTTGATCATGTTTACTTGCAGAAACGCTCCCAAGTGTCTGTTACCTCGAAAGTTACATAGAAGGAAGGCGACTGGACTCTGCCCACAATATGTTACATAACTAGAAAAGTTCAACTTCTTACACAATGAGATGAGTTATTTGGACATTTATGACTTTCATTCTTGCAATGAAACACCAGAGCTTTGGTGTTACGGCAGCTTGGACCTTTGGTGCCAATAACCCAACATTACGATGTGTTACAGATTCCAGTGGTTGTATAGGAAACCAATCATCAGGCTATGAAGCAAAGGTTGAATCTTAGTCACTCCTGGACTCATTTTAAATTAAAAACCTTATTTACTGAAGCTAGAGTTTATTCACTGTGTTTTAGTCAGACTCATTGGGACATTCTGGATAGAACTGCAACATCTAGGAGCAAAAGCTTAAATCATGCAAATCTTTCCTCAGATTCTAATTTGGATTCATGTTTTGACTTTGACTAGGCCATTCTGAAACAGTAGCTACGTTCACATGGACACAAATAATCTAACAGAAAGGCCTGATCAGATCAAAAATGGTTCATAAAAAAAATGTCAGACTGAAGATTATAATCTAATTTGGTCCAATTGGAAAGAAATTTCATAACAATTGAGAGATTGCCGTCCATGTACACACCCATTCGGATCTTTAGAGTTAAATCATCTCCACTGCTGTGTGCAACATCAGCTTGAAGTTTTTCTCTTTTTTTTTAACGTTTATTCATTGGCTCATGGTCCTCCTTGGTGGAGGAGGTGGCTTAAAATGTAATGTGCAGATGAACATGTCATCCTCTACCTCTGTAGCAAAGGAGCGTTAGCATATGGTACCGCTGAGCCCTTAACTAAAATAACAACAAAAAACCAAAGTATGATGCGATGAAGGTTCACAGTGGGGAAAAAAGCTACAGACATGACTGAAGAACTGAAGAGAAAATATATGCGGGGGCAGGCGGAAAGAGTAGCTAAAGTTGATGATGAGCGGACAAAACAGCTTCTTCTTCTACTACTGGAAAACTAGGCAGTTCTACACAAACTCAAATGATTTAATCTGATCCAAAGCTGGGTACATGGAAACACACGTCACTATTGGATCATTTCATTTAGTGTCCATGTAAACAGAGATTTTGAACTTCTGATCAACCAGGATTTAACTCTGATCGGACATATAAACGTAGCTAGCGTAGCTCTGGTTTTAAACCATCCAGGGTTTTCTCGCTTGACCTAAATCATTTTCTCTCTTACAAGCTCCCTGGTAAAATTAAAAAATCTCCACAGCATCATGATGCTAACACCTTTTTTGAAACTGGCTGCAGTGCAGTGCTGACCATGTATGCTAGAAGTTTAATTTTGGCTCCAGCTGACCGTTTGCCCCCCTGCCGTCTGGCTCTCTGTTCTCTAAACAAATTAAAGTTACATTGTGATTGAAATGACATTTTTTTCTCTCCTAACAAGGTAAAGGATGTGAATCCTTTTAAAAGTCACTGTATTTAGTCAAATAAAAGTATGTCAGTATCACCTGAATATAGTTCAGGAAGTCACAGCCTTTTATTTTTATCCCTTCATTGACGCATTCAGCATACCAGACCTCTTTAAGAGCCATTAATAGACCAAGGAAGCAGTGATAAACTCAAACCTGCTGAGGAAACTTTACAACAATATTTCATTCAATACAATAACGTTACAGTATTACTACTTTGTAGTTTTTCTTTGCAGGTTTTGTTGCATCTTAAAGCAACGCAGAACAGTTTTGTTGCAGAATGAAGGACTGTTGCATTTAAAGGAAAAAAAAAAGGAAGTTGCCTTTTCTAATCAGAAGGGCTGTTCCTGCCCACCAGCTCTTGGTTGACTGTACGGTAAACAATGCCAAGAATTACCCTACTTCCTTTCTCATGATTAAACCGTGTCGTTCAATGCGCTCCCTGACCTTGCTGAATATAAACACACACGGAGAACCAAGCAGCAGAGTGTTTACTGCGCTCACCGTCCACGACGAACGCATCATAAACCTCCTCATTGCGGATGTTTAAACCCGGCATCCTGCGTCTCTTTTCTCTACCGTCCTGCTTTCATCCCATCTGTCCACCCAGGAATCCCCCCCCCCCCATATTTAGACCCAGTCTCGTGACTCTGGCCCTTGTGCTTCACTCTGGCGGGCTCAGTGCATTCCCCTTTAGTTCTCGCATGCAAACAAACAAAGCAGATGCAGAGATGAACTCCATGTGGGATTTTATCCTCAACAAAAATCTCTGATTTTTAGCAGAACAGGAAGTGAGTCGTGTGAAATGAATCCATTGTGTACAAAATAACCGCGTCATCCGCTTAATAATATCAGCGTGGGTTGATGGAGACTTACTCATGTACCGGAGAGTCTCTTCAGCCAGCATGGGGGAGATGGAGTTGATCTGAGTGGGGGCTTCATCTGGAGAGCAGCTCGGGGAGACCACCCAGTCCTGACTGTCCGACAGGTACAGGGAGCCGGAGCCGGCCGAGCAGGAGCCCAGAGAGCTGGAGGTGTAATGCCTCCCGCTGCTGCCCAGCCCCTCATCTGGAAACCAACAGACAGTTTGATCAGGCTCCTGATTTTACACTCTGTGGAGAATCAGATCTTTAAAACCTTAAATAGAACCCAGTGGATTTAAACTCAAGTCATAAAAAGAGGAAGCTCCAGGTATGGCAACTATTCTGCTCCCTTCGTGTTGTTGTACAGTTTCAGTGAATGAATGTTTCCTCTGTTTGCTGAACAAGCTAATAACCTTCCACTTCAGCAAATATGTGGTTTACTGGGACACAAGAGCCAACAATGGCATCCGGTCTAACAACTAGACATACTGTACTACAGGGGGGGGGCCTGAACTCAGAGTCAAAGGTGATGAGGAAAACCGATCCTGACCCGTCTCTGTGCTGGACTCCTTCTTCTGCACAGCTCGCGGTTTGACTTCAAACATGTCTCGTCCTCTGAGTGGGAACGAGTGGCTCCACACTCCAAAGCACACAAAGCTGGACGAGACAGGAAGGCAGTCACTGCCGTGACATCACATCCTGCTGCTGTGCTGATGGGCGGAGACCTCCTGCACACCTTTACCTGCAACAGACGTGTAATCAGAGAATAATCCAGGGTTAGGGGAATGGATTTCTGGGAAATTAAGTAAAAAATAGGAGGCATGGCTGTTTTCTGGGCTAAAAAAAAAGGAAAACTCTCCTGTCCTGCTTTCTATTCCCTTTAGGGAATCAAACAGACCTCAAAGAGAAAAGTGGAGGACAGGAAGAGCATCTCTTTATGGGGTGAGCTTTCCAGTCAGCTTAATTCAGTTCCTTTGCTGCAAATATGGGATGTTATACGTGTATTTACAGAAGGACTGATGTATAACAAACAGTATAAATAAGGGGCTTGTTTGCTTTTAAAAAATATTCCACTGACCATGCTGCACCATTTAAATATGAGGATAAAGTGCATCTGTGCAAGTATCAGGGAACAGGCCAATGGAAGGACGACAGTCCTCTGGCAAGGTCCTCTTACACAACAGTGATGCTGAAACAGCTGGCTCTGGAACACAGATAAAGGCCCACTGCTACGTAACATAAGAGCCTTAGAATATATGCTGATATATATCAGTGGTAGTTTTAAAAAGGATTCTTGCAACTTTTCAAAATTGGAGCTTTGCATTTAACGTTTTGTGAAAGATTTATCTGATTTTAAATGAAAGCAGGCTAACAGGCGATGGGTTTGAGAGAGAACGAGAGAGAGATGGAGAGAGAGAAAAACAACAACAACAACAACAAACTGGGACCTAACCTGTGATGTCAACAACAAAGGCATCCGTACTCACTTTAGACCCTGCAATTCTTTTCATTTAAAAAACATCAGATAAAGCTTATTTGTCTAAACTTTAAGGAGAAGAGGAGGGAAAGAAGGACAAGGAGGACAGAGGGAGACAGGAATAAGGTACACATACTTCAGACACATGAGTAAGGTAGAAGGTGATGAAAGAAAGGACAAAGAAAAAGACAGAAAACTTTTATCCATAAAGCACATTTTAATAGTAAGACAATTTAAAGTGCTGTGCATGACAGAAGAAAAAAGAAAAGGTAACGTACAATGCACTGACTGGAAGGTAAATATGAAATGATATTGTTAAAAAAATAAAATAAACTGATTAAAAATGAAAACAGTTGGAATGAAAAATGAATTAATAGAGTCAAAAGCCACTCTAAACAAATTTTATCTTACTTTTACAGTTAATTTTCAGATTAGTGAAGCGTAGGTAATAAATGTTGCTTCTCTGTGTTTGGTTTTAGGTCTCCAGAGCAGATTAAACCCTGAAGAGCTGAGACGTCTGAGTGATTGATGAACTGCTAACAAGTCTTTACTGTGTTTTGGTTCAAAGTCATGCACTGATTTTCAAACCAACAGAAGCATCTTAGAAGTTTAGCTTTTTATTTTATCCTGTGGGTATAATGACTTTAGAGCTGGGGTTGTGGGCTCAACTTTCTTGGTTTTAGTGAGGATACAGGCAGCAGCATTCTGGATCGAATTCAGGCAAAGCTGTGAAGACACCACTGAAGTAAATCCATTTGACTAAAAGATGAACACATTAATTTTTCAATAACCTACTAAGATGTTAGCTCTATTCTCATGGAGACATCATAAACACAGTTAGCATTTACACAAAAACACAGGGATCCAGTTCTGGAAACATTTCCAGATACTTTCAGACTCCTTTGGAACAGGAAATGGTTAGATTCTCATCACACCTTTTAGCTATTCCATTTAACAAGCATGCTTTGCTTTTGTTATTAATATCAGAGAAGATTCGGGATCCATTATGCCCCAGTGATCGACTGCACTTCTATAAATACATGCTTCCTGTTTCCCAGATTTAAAAAGCCAGCACCAATTAGACCCAAACAAGCAGTCTTATATTGCCAGCTTCATGGTGTTTATGAAACCTAAACAAGTTAAAAAGAAATTCACCACAAAAGCACACATGAATGACCTGCACTTGAAATCCAACACTCCCCAGAGGGGACTTCACTGAGAGGAAAACCACAGAAGCACAAAGCAGGTACATCAGAGGCAGCTCTGCACAGCACCAGCTCCAGCTGTCCCACAGAGACGGTCTGCTTACCTCAGCTTTTCACATCTGATCTAAAGTCAGTGGAGCATCCATAGAAAGAGACACAGAGCCAACACAGCAGTGGAGGATGGCAGCTTGTCAGTGATGAGCCACAAGGGAATCGGATCCCTAAGCAACCTTTTTAAGGTCACATCAAAGCATAATGGCTCAATTTAAAGCCCAGGCTTTGACTAGACCACTTGAAACTGTTATTTTTATTTTACTGTTGTTTCCTAGCCAGTCTGTAGAGTCCACGCGAGTTTAAAGGTCAGACGTTCTCCAGAGAGGTTTTGCTGGCAGAAAGCAAAATCCATCAGGCTCAACTGTTTGTATGATTTTTATATCTTGCTGATATTTTAATGCCAAATGTAAAAACACACACCTTCCTGTTTTACCTCAAAAGGTCCACAAAATACTTTCAGAAAAAGTAATTAAGAAGTGTTACAGGGAGTATTGAGACGGGCCTTTTTGCTCTGTTTAGTATTTGTGTTTTTACCTCTAGAAGTATTTTTTTTTTTTATTGTTTCAATTGGTTAAAAACAACATTAAGCTCAACTGTGACAAATGTTCTTGGTTCTTTAACAAACCCCTGGACAAATCACAGATGCATTATTTTGGTTGGATAGCCACTCTTCAGAAGCTCCATCATGCTTCCATGCTTTCTCGGTTTGTGGATATTTATTCTCGGTGTGTTTACTGTTAGATGTCATCATCTAGGTTATCTATTTCTGAAAATTTATAAGATTTGTTCATCAATTTCCATCTATGATTCTATTATAATGATAATATCAATCAATCAGGAACAGTGAGTGAAAGAGTCTCAATTTAAAACCTGTATTTTCTAGTTACTTAAGCGATCCTGTGATGTTTTTTTGTTGTTTTTTTTTTCTGGTTTGATTTTTGATTGAATAAATTAAAAAAAACAAATCAAATAAGATTATAAGTACTTTTATCACTTCAAAATGCATAAGTAAAAAAACCCTTTTTATTCATACATTACAAAGCATTTTCTTGAGATGGAGGTCTACTCATATTATGAGGGGGAAAAAAAAGTAAAAAGGGAAGTTGTGGGGCCATGATGACGATGTTTTGCCCCTGCTTGACCACGCTCACTATATCCGCCTCTGGAAGCTTGGATTGAACATCGGTCTCTGTTCTAATACTGTTTCACGCGAGAAACGTGTCCTTCATTTCACTGCCACACAAAATTTGCTTACAGACAGTCACATTTTAAAATAAAAGCCTTGCAGTAGGCCTTTTCTACGGTAAACAAATAGCTAGGGCACGTTTAAAGAAACGCATTCATCGAGTTTCTCTTTAAAATAACAACATTTTAATATTCTACGGTGACAGAATGGTTGCTAAAACTGCAAAAAATAACAAACGGGCAACAGTTTGAATCGGTAACGGTGCTGGCTCGTGCGCCTCGATGGCAGAGCGTTTGAACGTTGCGTCAGCGAGCAACTCCTCCGCGGGCTCAAACAGAGATTTATTAACGTGTATAGCAGGAGTTTCACTCCCTAGAAAACTTACCCGGTATCAAAGTATTTCCACTGCATGGGAAATTCCAACTGTAAACAGTTATTGTGCCAATCCCTTCAGCGAAGCCTCACACAATGAAGAAGAAGAAGAAGCATGATGCCGAAGTTAGCCTCAGATTTGTAGCTTCCTGATTTTAAAGGGCTATTTCGCCACATTATTCTTAGTTTGACTCTAAATCTAAATGTTTACACCAAGGATCCCCACACATTTTTAAAACAACACTTCAAAAAACGATTCTTTTCGTTTTTGTCTCCTCGACAAACTGATCACACAATTTTAACGAAACAAGCAACCTGGTTTCTTAACGAAAGGGATCTGTTTACTATTGCTGATTCAAAACATAAAAGTGGGGCTGCAACTATTATGTGACAATCAATTAACCTGTTTTGTTTTTTCATAATTAATCAATTGATAATCGTATATCTCATGGTGCTTATTATGAGATTTTTTACTGTTTGAACCAAGTGAATTCTAGATGTTTTTTTTTATTATTGTTTGTTGTAACAAAGAAAAAACATATTTGAAAAGTCGAAGCATAATAAAAACAAATCTGAGATAATTGTAAATTATTTTAAACACAAGTATGGATTTATTAAAAATATATGGCGACTGTACTCTAAAGGCACAAATCCTACACAGGATTAAAATATGAAGCTTTTAATTATTTTGCATTCGGCTCAATAAATAAACAGGAAGTTACGAATCGGACGCTAACTTCAGCTATGGGTGTTTCACAGCTGCCATCATCATCTAATGGCGACGGTCAAACCTAATCACGCCTCTATCAAGCGCCGGTTATCGGTGTCAAATTAAAAGTCCCCCCCAAAGCAGCTGGCTGTTTTGTTATTGTCCAACATTCGCGGAAATATTAGTTGTTCACGTACAACTATTGTAATGGGGAGAAGAATCAGCGCGAAATGGAGCGTCTAAAAGACACATCGTGCGGACTGTCCGACGTCCCTTTGTGCCTTTAAGGTGTTTATGTGGACGAACCTTCGGGAGGTTAAGGTAAGCAGCAGCTTTTGAGTTTCTTACCCGAGATATAAAATCGAACTGAGGAAGGTAACTTCTATAAAGTTAGCTGCAATAATCTCTGACTGTTTACTTTAAAACATCAGCTCCCAGTCAGGTTACTGGTGTGAATGTAACCACAAATTATATTAGAAATTATATCAACTGGGTTTTGGATGTTTTTATATTGTTTTCTAAATAGCCGAAACAAAATTGTAATAAAATATGTATATGTCTATGTATTCAATAATTACAAAGTTCTTCACAACTTTTTAAAAATGTGCCAAGAATTTCTCGAATGCATAGTAACATTTTTTAATTGTGGGGAAAAAAACAATCTTTAAATTTACTTTATTATGTTTCCATTCCCGTTTTTTTTTTTTTTTTTTTTTTTTTTTTTTCATTTAACATGAGCAATTTTTAAAAACATTCAAGGTGATCCAGAAAAAAGTAGTCGGATTCCAATCTGTCATCACCAAAATGTTTATTAGGGGGGGAAAAAATCTGGGAAGCTAAATTATTTGTAGGTCAGGATCTCTATATGAACCTAGAGAGGATGGATGACCTTTCCAGGCAGCTTTGATGACCATTAATTCCTCTGCTGTGTTTGACAGGAATCAGTCTGGTTCCTGCCCTAACCGTGGACCTCGGTAGATGAATTGAGATTCCTCGGCGCTCCAGATCAGCTGATGTAGCCAGGTAAGCCACAGCGGCTCTGATGGATGCTGCCTGCTCCTCATCTACAGGTGTACGCTCAGTGTGTCTCATACTTCACTGCTGCGCCTCATCCTGCTGTCTCCCTCTGTCACCATCGGACCCCTGCAGCACTTGAACGAATGAATGAAAGTGTCGGTCACTCTACCTTCACCAAAAGGACTCCATGTCTTTCTTGGTAAGACTTTTTAGGCAGCATGGTTTTCTTCTCCACTACGACTGACCAGATCAATGAAATTTTACACATTCGGGTCATTTTTAAGAGATTAAATTGTCGGCTAAAGTAAATGAATGTGATTTCTAAGAAAGCAGATTTGCATCTAATTTTAGGACCCTAATATTAAACTTGATTTAGGCATCCACCGGCTATCATCACTCACCACAGCTTCACAAACCTCGTTTATTTTTGATGCTTTGTGCGATTTCCTTTGAACACACAGCATTGAATATCTGCAAAAATGCTGAAATAATTTGATCTGTTTTGTTGGTTTTGTGTAGAGTAAAGCTGTAATGTTCTTACTTCCCAGCAGTTTGCTGCACTCTGCCTGTCAGCTGTCTGTACAAAAACGTTCTCTTCCTTATGTTTGCCGAATACACGAATGTAGGCGTTTGAAAATATCCCACCTGAAACCTCACAGAAAGTCGTTGGTTGCATTGAAATACGCTAATAATAAATGATCAGACAGGGAAACCTAAACTCCGTTGCATCGTGGTGCTTCTTCAGCTGATTGAAGTCTGTAAGCATCCGTCTATAAGAACCGGAGCTGCTGGTTCAATGCTTGACTGCAGGATGTTTATGCTTTACAGAGTAGATTCACAGATTTTTTTTTTTTTCAGGTTAGTCAATTAATGTGCAATGCATTGTGGCTCACATCTTCAGACTCCTTTGTCATCAAGAGGTTATTCCAGATGTTTTTTTCTTCTCTAGATGCATTTTTGTGAACCAAACTCGTGCAGCAATGCATTTATTTCTGTTTCATTGAACAGTAATGATCTGTAACTGGGGCCCAGTTTCACTTTGGGATGAACTTGTGTTTAATTGCTTATATATTTCTGTCTTGATTTCATCTTAAACTGCCTGAACTCCTGCTTTTCAAGTGATCGGCACACTTCCTGGTTATCACTTAAATGTGTCCTTTCCTTTTATTAAACAAATCTAATATGACCAAATGTCATGTGTTGTTTATTTGAGGTTCTGTACATCCTTAAAGGAGGTTAAATGCTTCATCTTATCACACATTCACAGTTTTCAACCTACTTTAAGTCATATCAAGTCATCCGCTTCCCTTTCTCTTGGCTTTAATCACATTGTTTTACCCATGGATGCCTCCCTGCGGCTTGTTTCCAAATGCTTGCTTCTCATTCTCGACTTGCATCCATCCCGAGCTACATTTTCCCTCTTCCTCCTCCTGTTTGGGCATGTCTCACCTATGCTCCTCCACCCCCTTCCCCAGGACTGTTCCTGTATATCCCACGCTCAGGTCCAGCCCATGGACATAGAGGACCACTATGAAGACACCAGCCACCAGTTTCTGGTCAGTAGTCACGATGCCGTCAGCTTGGGCCAGCTCCAACGCTCATCCACCCATTTACTTTTAATAATCTACCATCTGCTTAGGAATGGTTGATTACATGAACGCTGAAGCTGTTTGAAAGCTCAAAGCTGGAGAATATGAGGACGTATTTCTCACATTTTTCAGCTCTTGCCACAAATATCAGGGCTTTGAATGCTTTTTAAGGGACGGTGATATTTGACATCACTGGAAGCAAACCCTCCCCTTAACCTTAACATCACTCTCTACATTCCTACCACAGTAGTTCATGATAGATATTTATTATTAACTACTTAATAATAATTAGTCATGTACTGCTGAGGGGATGTGCGAACCTCTGCTTGCATCACCAGAAAAAACACATGCATCACTTTGCTCCTTCTTGGGTTACAGCACCACCTGCTGGAAGCATCTCACAGGAGCATAATCCATGTGACCTCAAGGTCATTATTTCCTCACATGCAGAATTTAAAGAGAAAAAAAAAGGAAATGTTGGATTTTATGTTTAGGTTTGACTGGATTCAGTTTCTTCTTAAATTTACCTCTCTGACTACATACGTGGATGTATTTTTTGTTGTGTTTAAAGAGACTTTTTCCATTTGTTATTGATGTGCGTCTGATGCCCCGCAGAGCTTTGACGGTTCTGAATACACTCTGCAAGGCCCAGCCGGGGGCGATGACATCACAGGGCTGTCACCCGAGCCGGCACATTACCAGCTGCTGTCTGAGCTCGGTGAGACTAGCTGAATGGAAAATGGAAGTCCGTATATGTGAATTGAAGTTTTCAGAGTGATGTGTCACTTTGGATCACAGGTAAAGGATTCAATAACCTGAGCCGGGTGAGCATGGCGCGCCACATCCCCACCGGCCAGCTGGTGGCCGTCAAGCAAACCGATCTGGACGAGTGCACCGAGGAGGAACTGCTGCAGCTCATGGTGAACTGATTATGACCCCCTTTTATCATACACTAAAACTGGCTGGGATCTTTTTTTGAACATGTGTTATAATCCTTAACACAAAAAATGGCTATAAGACAAAAGGTCCACTTATATAACCACTGTCGTCTGAGCTGTTCCTCTGTAGTTGATTTGGGCGACAAATCAGGAAATAATCTGCAGCTCTTTATATTTTTGGCTTAAGTTTTGGTGGTTCTGTAAACACACATAAAAGTAAACCTTATGAAGAGCAAAAACAAACCCTCAAACTAACACCAGCACTCAGAAAACTTCAGGGAAATGAAATATCCTGAAATATTTGCTTTGACTTGGAACCAAGAAGATCATGTTGCTGTTCGATTCTATAAACGTAAGCTCCTCTGAAGATCAATTCTCCTCTTTTTTTAACGGTTAACCTAATAAACTCCTGCCATCTTGGAGCTTATTTATTAGCACTGTTCCTAATCTTAGCATCAGATACGGTGCAGTGGTTCTTTGAAGGCACAGTTCCTGGCAGATTAAGGCCCCACTAAAACCGAGGTTCTGCAGCCTGGAGTGGGTTTAGAAGACCCTATGATCTGTTGCAAGTGCTTTGTTCATTCTCATCCTCTTAGCTGTAAAGTCAGAAGCTATGTCTGCTAATGCACGATTTGGAGGTGTGTGTGCTTCTACTCCGCTCGGAACCTTATTCTACTAAGAAGACAACTGCTTAAAGTGATCCTATACATTCTGGCTAACTTTATGATGTGAATCATTACAAATAAAAAAGCAGAAGAAGGAGACAAGATTCCACTGTTCGTTCTCCTTTTTTTTTCCTACCTTTTTTAAGCTCAACAAATATTTGTATCAAGGCCAAGGAGCAATCCAAAATAAGCTGGTGATGGTCTTATGTATGAAAAGGTTGCTTATCAAATCATCCTTAAATTGTCAGAATTTGGGTGGGGGGGGGATCTCCACTGTGCCTGAAATGCAATAAATCTTAAAAAAAGATTAAAAGTTATTCTAAAGTAATGACTGGCAGTTGTTTCTAAGGATGACATGACCAGTTAACGAGTTACAGATTGGCTTAATTTTAGTTCAAATAATTGTTCTTTGTAGCACATTTAACTTCCCCAGTACCCCAAATAAAGTGTGTAAAATAAATAAATAAATAAAATAAACAAGTGTGCGTTTCCAGAGCGAGGTTCTTCTATCCCGACTCTTCCGTCATCCAAATCTGCTGACTTCTCGCCTGGTCTTCTGCTCCTCCTGCCAGCTGTGGGTGCTGACGCCGCTCATGGCCTACGGTTAGCTACAGCTTCCTCACTTTCTCTATGTTTACCTCCTGAAAAACTCCACGCAGAAAAAAAAGTTCTAATAATTCTTGGCTTCATCTCAGGAGATTAAAGGAGTCTCTTGCTCCTTTGTTTTCCTTCAGGTTCTGCAGACGCCTTACTTAGAACATATTTCCCCGATGGAATGAGTGAATCCTTAATAGCCTATTTGCTGTATGGTGTCCTTAAAGCTCTGGAGTATCTGCATCGGATGGGCTACGTTCACCGGTGAGTGGAAAGAAAGTGCTTTTAATGAAAAGCAGTGGTAAACATGTAGGTAAACATCTCCTTGTTCTCCTTCCTCGTGTTCTGGGATCAGGGGGGTGAAGGCCAGTCATATCCTGCTCTCAGAGGAAGGGCGAGTCTACCTTTCAGGCCTTCACAGTATTTACAGCATGATGCGTGACGGAAAGAGGATGAGGGCGGTGTTCGACATGCCCCACCACAGTCCGGCGCTGCTGCCGTGGCTCAGCCCAGAACTGCTGCGACAGGTCAGCACTCGAGCATCTTACTTCTATAATGGCACAGAGCCTTTATTAAATTCAGGTCTGGACTTTGACTAGACCATTTTAACAGCAGGGTTCAGGCCACAGGTGCGGTATTATTCCTTTTAAGGATCTGTTTTAGGTCTAGCAGTGATGTTTCTCCTCGCTCCTTGTGGTTTTGTCCTTAGTAGGACCTGCATGGTTACGGCGTGAAGTCTGACATCTACAGTTTGGGTATTGTTGCCTGTGAGTTGGTCAGTGGCAGGGTGCCCTTCCAGGATATGCCTCCCACTCAGGTAATCTCTCTCATCCACGCCGCTTCGAGTGAATGTGTGGTTCTGTCATGCTTTGTGATTTAATCGTCTTTTTCAGATGCTGCTTCAGAAGCTGCGCGGCTCCCACTGCTGCCTGCTGGATGTGGCTCCTTTCCCACTGGGAGAGCTGGGCGGCTTAAAGGTGTCCCGCTCTGGGGTGGACTCCGGGATCGGGGAGAGCGTCGCCACTGGGAGCCTGACCCACAGCGCCACGGCTCCGCCCACTGACAGACCTCAGAGCCCTGGACCCAAAAACCACTCTGCTACGCTGCACAGCTTAGTTGAGCTGTGTCTGCAGCAGCAGCCAGAGCGCAGGTCGCTGCAGATTTCATCAAACAGGAATGCAGAACTTACTCCAACACAAACATGTTGACTTTTAACACGTTTTCTGTCATTGTCCTCCATAGACCGTCAGCTTCTGAGCTGTTGAGCCATGCCTTCTTCAAGCAGGTATAGCTTCATACATGCAAAGTTTCCCTGAAGCTAATAGTTTGGTGAATTATATCTGTGATTTTCTTTTAAAGAAACGTACGATTCTCCTTATAAGGCTTAAAGAATTCAGAATATAAAGGGACGGAATATGGATTTTCATAATTCGTTTCATACTCAAAGACTGATGATGTTTTGTGAAGTAAAACTCCAAAACAACTATGATTTTTTTTCAATTTAAGTTTAATAAAATGCACTTGATTTGTTTGTCCCTGATGAACTGATGTGCCCAGAGTAAAACTCAGACAATATCAGCTTTGGATCGAGCACTAGTCTCCCTGCAACCCTGAAACTATTACACACGATAGACGATGGAGGATTAGTTGTTAGCGCAGAGGTGGCGCTATCATTTAAATTTAGCTTTAGCATGCTAGCTTGTTCTCTTGCTACAGTATCGTGGCTGGTTATACTGATCATAATAAATGTTTTAATCAGCCCCCATTCTTTGAAAGCACGGTGGTGGTGGCATCATGATTAGAGGTTGTTAACCAAAATAAATCAACGCGAAACATTTAGGAGAACAATTTCTGCTTTTTCTAGGTGAAGAGGCACAACAGAGACACTTTTCTCAGCTTGATGTACCCAGCAGTGCCCCTCTCAAGCCCTGAGGACCAGCCAGTCTCCACCCCCCCAGGCTCCCTACATCACGCCCCATCCTCAGTCGCTGCCGACACCACAGAGGCTGTGTGGGACTTTTCTGACTAGCAGTCCAAATACAAGACAATCAAAGATAAGCGAGGCCATGCTCTACTGTGCTTTTATTTTATTTGTATTATTAATGATAATCCAACAGTCTGAGCCTTTTTATATTATTTTATAGTTATATATATTTTTTTCCTGATGGGTAGATTTTGGAATGAGCCAACTGTGAAAGTGCCGGATTAAAGAAGCTGCTCGGATACATAGATCTCTGGTAATAATGATTTCTTGTGAGCCACAAACCTGTCAAGGCACTAATGTTGACAGACTCTTTAAAGGAAAAGTCCACCGTTTAACTCTTGTGAAAACCAAGTAAGAGGAAAATGTGCTAAAGAGTTTTTTTTTGTCATTTTCCACACCATGAGAGCCAGCCTTGTAAACCCTTTCTGCTGTATGTTTGAAGAAATATATACATGCTAATCCTGTGGGCGATTTTACATTAAAAGTGGGGTGGGGGGGGTAAGTGTGCTCTGGAAAGACACGCGTGCAATAAATGTGCTGTATCTAGTGCTATTCTAGTGTTGCAGTTAGGAATCGTTTGTCTTCCCCATCCTGATCTACATCCAGTGTTCCTACTGTGCTCTTCTACCACTTATCCAGCAATGCCTTTGTTTTATCTAGAATCTGGTGAATTCTTTGTAACTGTGATTAAGTGTACTGTGTAGGAGAACTGTGACTTACAGTACATATCAAACATGATAGCTGTATAAGCCTTATTTCTATTATTAATGGTACAATATCTCTATATAAATGTTTTTATTCCCAAGCTCGCTCTTTTGAGTGTTTCCTTTTTTCAACCAGTTACCTCCCAGGGTGCAGCTGTTTGTTTGAACTGATCACTTTTTCTGCAATTTAAGGGAAGATATTTTTTTTTTTTTCATTGAAGATTAACTTCCTTATTTTAACCGTTTATTCTACACTCTTCAGCCAAAGGTGAGCAAAGTAAGAAGTGAGAAAAATGATCCTTGTTCTTAAATTATGAATGCGTTTTGTTTTTTTCCAAAAAAGCAATACCTTTCATATTTGCTACTCTTTCCACGGGATTGGACAATTCAACGGAGTAAAGCAGCATGACTTTAGGTAGTAATGCGCTCTATGGTAATTATATTTGAAAGTAACAGTAAAAGGTTCACCAACATATTGAATTTTCTGCAAAAGAATCTCAAATGTCCCCTTCTAAAGCACTGGAGCTTAGTCGTCTTTTAATTTTAAAACTGTCCCTTTTTAAACACAACGTGGAAATCTGGGCTTTACTGTATGATTTGTTTTCATATTTATAAAAAATAAAAGTGTGCTTGAGCTGAATGACACAACCTGATGGCCTTTGTTCTGGATTTTAGATTATTTAGATTTTAGCGATATATTTAGGATATTGAGATCAAAATTAATTATTCCATCAATAAAAGAAATTCATTTAGATCCTTAAAGGGGGAACATGTAGAACCAGACCATCAAACTGCTGCCTGATCATGATCCTCTCCTTCCATTATGCTGTGTCAATGTCTCTATGTGCTGACCGGACTTGGATCCTCAAAAAGATCCCCAAAACAAGCTGGAGAGTACTGCTGGAAAGGTGTTTTGAGCTTTTCTCCAAATGTTACATTTGTGACCTAATTTTTGGTGAGAAGAGGAAGAGAGGATCCATTTTACTTTTCTTTCTCAGGTTGATCGCATAACAAAAAAAGAGGGTTGTAATGGAATAGGTCATTATTTTTTTTTTCAGTGGGTTTAGAGAGGTTGTTACAGGATGTAACTATTAACCTATAGTCAAAACCTACAAAAAAACAAAACAACTGTCCCTTTAAATGTCCTCTTTATAACCTCCAAACTACACAGTACTTCTTAGCTCCTCATGATGGCGACAGAGATTCGTAGAAACAGGATGGATTTCTTAGCAACCACGTAGATCCACATCGACAACGTAAAGGACAAGCATGTGTCGCAAATAGGACACAAAAATGTTATTACTTGGCAAACATGATCTATTTTCAGTTTGGGTATGAAAAAATATGTGAATAGCAATAAAAATACAGTTTAAGATCAAGCCCGGTTCTTATAGATAGATGAGGGATTATTTTTTAGGTGGGACTTTTATAAATCAAACTGGCCTCATCCGGTTTGCCAAAATAAAATTAAGGATTAATTAAGATTTTCTGGTAAAATAAACATATAGATTCTAGATTTATATAAATACTAATAACTCTTTCATACCTCATGTTAGAAAATGATCATGAATTTATATTAACTGTCATGCCGACAGCTCCTTCAGAATAATCAAACTGCCATTTTAAGGGAATGGTGTGACAAATTTAACGGATGAAATAAATATTTTGTAACATTAAATTATATTCAAAAAACATGCAATGTTTAACACCCTTTTGTTTCTTTCTAATATCCATCTTTTATTCCATAGAGAGAAAGAGAGACCTGGGATTGAGTCTTTTATTTTGAAAAGAATCCAAACATCCTTTGACAGGAAGCTTCCCGCAGCAACAACAGCCCTGGAGACGGCGGCGGAGGTGACAGTTGGGCGTTTTGCTTCACAGGTAAGCGAGCTTCAATTTGGCGACGAATTTGATTTTCACATGTTTTCTGTTGACTTTCACTTTTATTGTATGAGTCGGGTTATAGTCGGACGGGTTGGGGCGGGCGAGGCGTTTCTGTCACATGAAGAAGAGGAGGAGGAGGAGGAGGAAGGGGGGGCTTTAAAAAAAGAAACAGGCTTATTTTATGACAGTTAGGTTTTAAGCTAGCTTGGGTTTATTTAACAGCATTTTTCTATGAGGAACCGAAGGTCGACTAAATGGTTAATTGTTAAGCACGGTGGTAAAGTGAAGTATTATTTCAGTGTATTGACATAACCTCAGAAGTGAGCATAAATTTTATTTACTTGGGTATTTGTTTACACATGACCCGATACTGTGTAATTATCCGTGTTGTTTTCCTTCCAAAGCAGAACCGCTGCTGGAAACACCTCTAAGAAGAAGAGGAGGAGGGTACGCTCCGTGGAACTTCACGTCCTCCACAGGAATTATTACACAGCCTTAATCTGCTATGGAATAAATGTGGATTCTTCCGAACAGTCAGCGATGCCTCCGGGTCAAGACTGAGAGCCATGGCTCGGCCCTGGAAGTGACCTTTGTTGGTACAGAGGCCTGAGGTGAGGGCTGGAGGGTGGAGGGGGTGCTCTCACCCGTGACACTATGGCATCCAACGAGAGACTCTACGAGGTGTGGATGCTCTACTGCACCAAGGTGAGGCTTCTACTGCAGCCATCCTCCCCTCATGTTCTTATCATCCTGTGGGATATCCGGCCAAATGTCAAAGAGGAAAGTAATGGGAAAGTGTTTGCTTTCAAACAGGATTTGGAGATCTAGATCCGCACTGGTTTTTAGTCTGTAAGTGGAAAAGTTAGTTGGCACCGAAGGATCATGGTGACAGCCAAAGATCCTGTTTGTGAGAGATTTTCTCCCACTGGTAATGATCCAAAATAGGTTTAAGAGCAGTTGTCTTGTGCTCGCTATGAATATCAGCCATAAATGCAAAGTGAACATTTGCATTTATACCAGAGAACGCTAAGAAGTTGACTCTGCAAAAGAGGGAAAATAATACAGGAGCCTTCAAGACTAGAAATTGCAATTGGCCAGCAAGATCCTAATGAGCGCTTGTATGGCTACTTATTAGGGACAGCAGAGCGTCGGAGCGGGCATTCCTTGTGTCAGCTGTTGGATAGATTTAATTCACTCTGTGATAAAGCACGCACACATCCTGCCGTCCAATCTAAACAGCCTCCCTAAGCTGCTTCTCACGTGAGACTGGCTGCAGTCACTTACTTTCTTCACTCGGTAATCCCTCACCATTACACACAGTCGTGTACGCACAATGTTCAATCCTCTACGCATGAAGGCAGTGCTGCTATTCTCAAACGCAGAATATGGCATCAGATGATCCCCCTGCTGGGAAGAGAGTGCATCCTCCTCCTCATCCTCCGTCGGCTGGGTTCTTGACAGTGGCATTAGGCTGCTGTGTTGCGATTGTCACAATAGCAGCCGTGTCTTGAAAGCATTTGTTCTAGCTGGTCTCTGTATTTGCATTGACTAAGACAGGATCGTTTTACTTCACCCTGGCTCAGAGCCAGGGTCCACAGGGCCAGTGTTTATCTCTGCATGACGCCTAAGAGTTGTAGAGAGGGAGGCGGTTCAATAAATGTAGGCGTATGAGCCTGACTTTCGCTTTGAGTAGCTAAATGTTACTGGGCCTTGTAAAGTAGTTGTGCTGCTTGAACTTTGGTATATTTTGTCACGCTGCAGCTACAAACTATAACGTGTTAATCAGGATTTAATGTGATAGACCAAAAAACATTATGTGTGTTGCGAAAATGTTAGGAAGCCTGCATATTTTCAGCTGTCTAGAAATTAAAAGCTGTTCCCTCAGCATCATGCTGCCATCACCCTGTTTCACCGTTGGGATGGTGTGTTCAGGTAGTGTTATTTGTCCTGCCAAATATAACTTCATTTCCACTTTAACTTTGCCCAGCTTTATATTTTATTAAATTTCACATTCACACTCAATCTTATTAGCTTTAATTGGTCACATTTAGTCTTTGACGTTTGTGTTCTGGACAATAGAAGTATGAAAACTTTAGCGAGACACTGCAGATATAGAGTATGGGGGTTCCCTGAACTATACGTGTAGATACGTGTGTGGGGGGGTTGCCCAGATATGCTGTCTGTAAGAAGAACCTTGCAGTCATGTGGGCTAAATCAGACAAGGAATGTTTGTGTGAAAGGCCCAGACCCCCCTATGCATCCCTCCAGCCTCTCCTTCACTCCATCTGGCTCAAACTTGCAGCAAAATTCCTAAAAATGTGTCCTAAAATAGATCTTTCAACATTATCTTGCTTCTGATTTACAAAAAGGAAATCATTAAACTCACACGAATCCATGTTGGATGGCAATACTGTCACTTTAAATGCAGTTTAAGCTTCAAAGTAGCCTCAAGAGCTAATCAGAGCTAGAGCAGTTAGATTGTATGATGAGAAAGGTGCTGTATGGTTTTCAGCATCTTAAGACACGTCGTCATCTCCTTTGTCTGATTAATACTTAACAGCACTAAACAAGATCATTGGAGATCGGAAAAAGTCCAACATTGTAGACTTTCTCAAGTCGAGCAGGGTTTGATTCAGTCGAAATAAAACTTCAAGTTCCAGTTGAAAGGATTGAGATCCATAAAAACATTAGTGTCAGATCAAATGGATCCATTGAACTAAGAAATAATGAGCTTCTACTGTTTTTCATCCAGAACACATTAGCTAACATCAGGTCGTTTTTATAAAAATGATGTGAACAGCAGATAATCCTGTAATTTGTCCAAAGTTCTGCACAAATACCTCTATAAAATACAATTCTGCACTCTTATTTCTTTGTTAATTTGTTGTAGTTTCCTGAAAAAAAAAGTTAGAACTGTACTAAATCTGAATTTGCATGTCAAAGATCGAAGAAAAACAAAAATCAGGTAATGATTAGTCAAAATCACTCCCTAGGTCCTGATGTCTGTCGTTGGTCTGCTGTATCATATTAAAATTACAGCGTCATGGCTTTTATTGAGCTTTTTAATGTGGATTATATTCCATCTGAATTATTTAGTCGATCAGTTTGAAGGTGTAGTGTGATGTAGAAATGTTTTTCAGCTTAAATGTTTCCATGCTTTTCCACAACTTTTAACATCCCAATATAAACAGAGTCAGCTGGATGTGTATGGTGACAATAAAAGCTGTCTGAGGAGAACCGGTTCACCCGGTTCGGTCGGGTAGACCGGCGGCTGCTTCCCCTGACAGCCACTGAAGTTCCCGGTACTAAAAAGGAGGAAGAGGCTTGGTTTCTGTTTTCTCTCTGAGCTCATGATGTGGAGGAAATGTGGAATATGTGAAACACATTTGTGTCTCTGGTTCTCAACCAGCAGCCGCAGCTGTCGGAGTGGCAGCCTTTTTTAGGGATGAGGTCAGATATTGTTGGAGCTGAAGTGTGAAGGACTCACTGCTGTCAGTGAATCATATCAGATTCACAAAGCTTACACCAAGAAAAAAAACCCAACATTTTCATTACAAGCAGTTAAGTGGACACATTCATATGAGAGGATGTGTTACGACGGCCTAGTCAAAGTCTTGCTTCAGACAGGTTGAGAATCTGTTGCAAGTATTAAAGATTTCCTGTGCTTTTGTTCCACGAATGTGGAACATAAATTCAGGGCTTAAATGCAGCCAAAGGTCACAGAGGGAGGTTGAAAACAAAAGCTTTCTGCTTTTCCTTTTTCCAGTTTTTAATTTGTAAAAACTTATCCCTTTTCCTTCCATTTCACGCCTATGCCCTCTGAATGTGCCTCTGATGCAGCCAAAGGCAGAGTGGGTTTTTGCACGGCTCCATTTTGAGAGTATTTCAGCTTTGATGTAAATCTGTTGGAGGCGACTCCAGCTTGCGTCTTTGCGTCGCAGAGGGTCACAGACGACTAAGACTGTTACATAACCCACGATCCTCTTAGCTGTCTCCCATTGGCTCATGTCAGCTGAGGCCTGCCGGTTAACGGAGCAGAAACTAAAACACCGCTGCATTACCTTCCCTTCCCCATTAGGACACCAATCTGCTAAAGAAAGTTCAGGATTTAGCTGGATTTGTTTAATAATGCCTTTTATGCTCTTTAAGCCTTTGTTTGCTGCAGAAAATCCTTCATAACTCCAAGACATGGGGGAACAAGCCTGAAGGATCATTTCTCCCTTTAGTTTCTTAACACACTCATTTCCTACTGGGATCACAGAGCAGCCACCCTGCTTCGAGTCGAGGCAAGAAGAAGCAGCAGTAATTTGCATAAACCTCTGCACTGCTGGGAGGAAGCAGCTGGATGACTGAAAGGCTCTAAAGTGCTGCTTGTTGCAGACGCACACAAACTTGCACTCATTCATTTCCTTGCTCCCCTTGTTGGAAATTTGTTACTAGAGGCCATCTTTTTTATTATGCCTCCTTGTCATGAATATCTCTGGAATAACAGTGAGGTCATCCCCGAAGTGGTTTAAGCTCCTCCCACCGGCCTCTATAAATACACGTGTGGGAGTGACATCATGGTGAGAAGAGCCGTCTCAGACAGATAGGAAGTGATTTTGACCCAAGTGGGAGCAGAAACCAAACCGGTGGTCAGACCGAGCGGCCTCACGTTTCCAGGCTGCCAATTCAAGCAGCTGCTGAGCCACACCTTTCTACTGTTAAACTTGACCCACTTTTAATGATACACTCACTCCTTTTTTTTTTTAAAAAAAAAACAACTTTTACTTTGTTTTATTTATTTCTGTTTGTTTTTAGTCTTTATTTTCATCATTTTAATTTGCTCCAGGAAACAGTCCAAGTGAAGAAGTAGTATTTTTCAGGGTAGCCCCGGACCTTCTGAGTGGATCTACGAAATGAATTGGAGACTAAAGACTTAAAGCTGTAACTGCGGCAAAATGTTCCACAAAGCATTTCTGATCGATTTCATTCGTCGGATGTGTCCATTTTTTTAAAATTTCCTCAGTAGCTTTTAGGATTTACTATTAATTTCCTGAAATAGTTGCTAAATCCGTTTAAAATCAAGCCTTTATGCCGCTTTACCCCTTAGTTCACCCTGAATGAAGAAATGTTAAAAACCTGAAGGTTATATGAATTTTCTGGCTGAACTGTGATATTTTAATTAAAAAAGCACCCATAATGAATTAGATTATTTATATATTATGAGCCTTTTGCAATTTTTAATAGATGTTAATACACTTCGGCCATTTGATTCTTATTTTTTAAAGACAGACCTCTCCTCAGTGACAATCGAAGATGGAGGTTCCTGGTCACTGATGGGTATTTTACTCCCCGTTGTAACAATCGCACCAACCCCCTGATCAATGCGTAATCTAATTTTGAAGAATGAAGAGCATTGATCTGCTCTGGCAGCCTCGTTTTACCGAGGTCAGCGTAAACAGATCATTAGGAATGTTGTGCGGTCCTTTGGGAAAGATCCCGGTGTAGTTTTCATAATAATAGGATTGAAGGTCTGAAGAGTTGTTTGTACATGGGCAACAGATCATTGGGAGAGGTAAGACAAGGTCACTGGGTTTGGGGATTGCTGCTTGTAAGTGGAGGTGGTTTCGCCCAGCTTCTGATGACAGATGAGGATAAGCAGAGCCACACAGAGCCAGGGTGTGTCCCCGTCCGCCAAGGTCCAAACCCTCAATGGGCATCTGTGCTCCCAAGCTGGTGCCTAAAAGAGGACATTCTTTCACACACGCACCGCATAGTCATTCAGTCACTGTTTCCTGCAGACGGAGCCTCTTGAGAGTAAAGCTGCTGTCTTAAATTATCGTCTCTAAATGATCTGGCAGCAATATGCCTATCAGGACAATAGGGTGTTTATTGCTTAAGTAAAAACTGGTTTCAGCTGTAGCCAAATAAAAATCCCTTTCTTCCTCTGTTGATTTATTCAGCTCTAGGAAGGCACTTGTGCTTTTCAGCTTTTAGGTTTTGCTCTTTCCGTTCATATGGCTACTAGTTTTTTTCCGCTTTATCTCTATATTTTCAGAGCTCTTACTTACACACACATGCACAAGGCAACATTGCAGGATTTTCCCGATGACTTCACTTGTACTCGTGCAGATTCACGTCGTTTGTTTGCTTGGTTTTGGCTGACTCACTCTCAGAGAGGCAGACAGAAGCAGTCAGCCTTTCTGTCCCCTGCCCACTCTTTCATCAGGCAGCAGTGGTGCACTGTGGGAAATTAAATTTACACTTTCATAATGAGATCTTCACAATTTACTTTGATATGGTGTCTAAAATAATTCTTTACATTAAATATAGAAATTGTTTTCAGGTTAATATTAATTTTATTTGTTTTAAAGAGAAAAATCCAATAATTTATTTTCATTTTATTATTTAATTTGATTTAACCCATTACTTTCTGTTTAGCAACTAACTTTCTTTTTCCAAATTTTGAACACATAGCATTAGCTTTTTCCATCAGCACTGATAACAGTATTCTTTAGTGTTAATGTTTGTTACAAAAAAGGGTTAAAAGTCAAAGTTGGCTCTCTTCAAAATCACAGAGGTGTTGTCAAAGGAAAATATTTTAAAGGAATGCGTTTTTCTTGGGCTTGTCAACACGTCTGGTTCATTCAGGAGAGAGAGCTGGACTTTGATCAGATAACAGGAAGGCTCAAAGTTATTTTTTTAGGAGACACACTGATACTGTTGTGCTGCTAATCGTTAAATGCATTTTAAATTTTTAGCCCAGTTACTAAAGCTAAACCAACTTTAAATGGAAGAAAAACCTTATAAAAATATATATTTTATATATTTTTGAAAACATCTGTATGTCCTGATAGCTGTAAATGAGCCATTTTGTTTCTAAACTTTGCTTCAGAAATCCGGCTTCGTCTTTTCTTCTCTTTAAGAACTGATTTTGGGAACGTTATCATTAGTTGAAATTAAATCTAGAGGTCAAAATAAGTGAAATAAATGAGTTCATTGTTTAGCTTTCATCGTGCTTATAAAGCTGCAGGGCTTTGTGTGGAGCCACTGCTCCAGTCCCGTTCTTCCTGTTGGTATTGTTTAAAGGAATTTAGCAAATGCTGATATCTCAGTTGCTAGAAACCCAGCCTTAAAATGCAGCCAGGCCCGTCCTCCCCTCTGTCAGGTGCATGCTGCCGTTACCACATTCAAGGAAGATGAGATGCATTCAGATTACTACCCTTAAACATTCCTTTTCCCTTCGTCGGGCAGCTGTAACTGCTTTTCTAGTAACAGGCCTACCCCTCTTGTTTTTACCTGGTCGCCTCGGGGTGTAAACTCCATCTGTCTGTTGTCAAACCAGTAGAACGGATCCTGAGGGGAAATTGGAAGCCGTGGTTGAACCACTTTCTTTCACATACAGACTGGGGGTAAAAGCTTGGTTGTTTTCTGCCATTTTATAGCAGCAACCCTCCAAAGGAGATTCACAATCATGAGTCACCGGCCCCGGCCCCATCTAGCCCTTTATTTGAGTCATTGTTACTTATTAAACCTTAATATCGTTAAAAACATGTATGTTGTTTGGTCACATGTCTCAAGGTGTGAATGGGTATAATTCGCCTTGGGAGACGCTAAAAAAATACCACCTGAGGCCACCTTCTCTGTTTAGGCGCCTTTTTTTTATTCTATCACCACCTGCATTCTCTGTCCAAAATTAGCACATTGCCATGTCCAAAAAAGACTCCTTTGTTCCTAAGGTGTCGATTAGAACGGCCCGCCAGGTATTTTTTTTTACAAATTCTCCTGGTATTCCATAGAGCCCAGGTTGTCATCCAATCATCAAACCCAGAGTGCTAAAAGCCGCTCATTGTAGGTAAAACATTCATCATGTGTCACATCAAACTAACTTTTTGTGTGTAAAAGCTCCTTAAGGACATAATTTCAGTTCAAATATCTGCAAAAGTTCACATTTGTGATGGTAGGACAGAGAGGGTTTTACCCTGGCTTGTCTTCCAAACAATCTGTTAGCATGTAGGTAGCATCCAGTGGTTGTTATTGAGACTCCTCTGCCTTTTTTGTTTTGGCTGGTTCCTGTTATTTGAAGCTTTTTTTTAAATAGGAATTGAGCAAGTTTAGGTATTTTTGTGTTATTAGTTACTTACTTTAAATAATCAAAGTTTGAAACCTTAGAGACTATCATTCTGATCAGCCTTTTAACTAGAAAAAATGCTTTGTTTACATTAGTTAAAGAGAATTAGTTGTTCATTTCTTTATTTTCAGATTTCATTTTATTTCACTAACATATATTTCCACCATGAACATGAAAGGTAAAACTTTAGGAAAGATGACTTGAACACTGATCCTCCTCCTTCTTTTTGTCCGTCCATTTCCTAATTTTCCAGAGAGATCCAGATTACTTCAAGATATGGCTGGAGATTTTTATCAGCTCCTATGAGCAATGTCTCGATGTGGATTTTGAAAAACCCCTTTCGAGGTAAGTGCTGGTGAACTGGGGATCTGTTGCTGTTGAACAAAGGATCGACATGGTTTGTTTTATTCGACAGGATTGAAGTAGACGTTTGTAATTAAAGCTTAAATACACACTAGCTATGACACAGGGAGGGCAGTCAGATGTTTCTGCAGGTATGATCTGATTTCTGGGCTGCCTGTGCTACCAGTTGGGATCACATGAGTATCAGGTGACAGTCATTTAGCTGAGGCATGTGAGGCAGTGGAGTCACTCTTTTCCCTGCTAATTTAAACTTCCAGTAGACCGTCTTTCTCCATTGTGCGTTTCTTTCTGTGCTTTCAGACCTGAGGAGGTTCCACCCGTTCTGACGCTGCTGCCCGACAACATCCTGCAGGTTTTGCGCCACCAGCTGCTGCAGTGCGTCCAGAAAGCGTCAGACGGCCTAGAGCCCGAGCAGCAAAACTTGGCTCTGCTGCTACTGAAGTTCCTCATTATTATCTGCAGGTTTGAAGCACTATTAGTCATCAAATTTCAATCCATTCGTCAAAAACTTTAAACTTTTTATTTTATTTATTTTTTTTTACAACTTTTCCCTGTTTCATTTTATCCCAGTAAAATACACATGATCCTGTTTTTGAAATGTGACGAATTGCTCTGGAAGCCTTTGTTCCCTTGGCTGAAAGAAAGAAAACAGACATAAGTTTCATTTATGCTTTGTTGTTTCTCAAAGGAACTTGTCCAACGTTGAGGAGATTGGCACGTGCTCTTACATCAATCACATCATCACCATGACAACACTGTACATTCAGCAGGTTTGACTGGACTCTGTCTCGTGTATGATGGTCGTATTGCGGCACCTGAACGCAGATTTAAGGGTCTCTCTGTTTGTTGCTTCACAGCTGAAGAGTAGGACCAAGGAGAAGGAGATGATGGACCACAGTCAGGCGGAGGACTTTGTCCGTCATTCGCTGGCGTTCTGCGAGAGCCTCTATGACCCATACCGCAACTGGAGACATCGGACAAGCAGGTAACGACTCAGCCTCTCTGAGCTACAACATAGAAGAAACTAAGATGATCCCCTTTAAATGGTTTGCTGTTTTATTAGGGTGGATTTTACTGTTGGAAAAATGTAGTTCACTATAAGCTTTTCAGAGTCCTATCATTTATTGGTCCTCATATAGAATCTACATGTTTGATATGTTTCCATTTTTTTGAAAAGCTAAATTAAAGGTTGTTGGTGCAGACCAGTTTTTGATATAGGACCACTGAAATATAATACTGATTGAATTAGATTCTAAATAGTTAGATCAGGTGCAAATGCATTGCTCATGTTCCTGTTCATTTAAAATATATATATATATGTTTTTTATAAATAGACGCAATTGTGGTTTGCATATTGAAGAATATTTATTCAAACTTTTTCCCCTCCTTTACCTCCTCAGGGAGCAGCTGGGCGCCGTAGAGAGGGGGAGGCAGAAGTACAAGGCCGCTCCGCTCACTGTTGAATTTGTTCCCTTCTTTTACCGTAAGTCTTTGCAGGATTCTGTGGCTACAATCTTCTGGTTTTCCCTCATTTGAGTCAACTTATGCCGTGTCATAATTACACAGCATGTGTTTCGCATGTCTCCTCCTCAATTTGTTTTCTTATTCTGAGAGATCCCTTCCTTTCCCTCCCTCCCTCTCCCTCTCTCACTCCTCCATGTTCCTTCATGGATCCTATTGAATCTGCTCGCTGTGCCTCTGGTCTGTTTGCCAGGCGCTGAGATGAGCTGATAGTGAACAGTGCCTGTCAAGGCACTTCAGTGATGCTGGGGGCCATGTTAAACAAAGACTCTCTTCTGTCCTGTGTCGTACGTGTGGCTGCTGTGGTTCTGCTCTAAAGATAACGCTCCTGGCCCGACCAATCGGAATGCTTTCACTGTTTTATGTTTGTCTGTTTTGTCGGACAGCTCTGTAATGACTTCTGCTTGGTAACTAGTGGAAGTTGCATGTTACTAGTTAAAGGAAGTAGACATCCTGGAGCCACAATGTCAGATTTCATTCCCTAGTTGGATGTGTTGACAGAGGAGTTAATAGATGACTAGAGCCACCGTGACCCTGGGGTTAAAAGGAGGGCTGCCTGTGTATTTGTGCACTGTGTATGATAACGGAATGTGTGTCACATAAACACGTTTGTTTGGAGAAACACACGGGAACTTTTAGCAGTTTGCCATCATTGCATAGCTTGGATCACGTTTAAAGGTCAAACGAAAGTGCTTGTTTGTTGACGTGTTTGTTTTTCTTTTGCTCCTTGTTGTAGAGTGCTTCCAGGAGAGCGAGCATCTGAAAGAGAGCCTGAAATGCTGCCTTCTGCACCTGTTTGGAGCCATAGTAGCAGGGGATCAGGTGAGCCTCGGGTTGACCCCAGAGGTCAGAGGGAGCTTCAATTGACAGGCTGTAAACATAATCCTTTTAACTGTTGTGCTCCGTTTGGGGTGAAGATTAGGTCTGTGTTTTAAATAGATATACATTTTCTAGACAGTTGGATTTTACATGATAGGCGAAATGAACTCGGTACAAATTGCTTCATTTTACTGCAAGTTTATTGGATTCACTGTCCTTCAACACAGGCTCAGGTTACTGTTGTATGAAATGAAACCTGTATGCATTGATGCATGTGGTTGTAACTTCCTGTCCATCCAGAGGAACGCTCTGCTCGCCATCTCTCCAGCAACCATGGAGGTACTGATGCGGGTTCTGGCCGACAGCTACATGGGAAGCTGCTCGTCAGAGGAGGCTGAGGATTGGGAGAGCGAGGCTGTCAGTCGGATGGCCCTGCTGACTTTGGGATGCCTCAGGGAGGTGGTGCAGTGCCTCCTGGCCTCCAGCTCCGACCAGCGGCAGGTGGAAATCCCATCTGTCCTGGAAAACTACTTCAAGCTGCTCAACTCGGACCCGGCGGCCGTGGTGGCAGCCAAACAGCAGCAGCAGCCAGCCAAGGGTCGGGTTCCCACGCTGGGACGGCACTGGGAGATCCGATTTGTGGCACTGCAAGTCCACATGCTAGGTAGCTGCTTTATGCAGAAGCAAATGATTAAATTATGATTGTTTTTCTTGTTTTTTCTGTATTAATTTTTAATTTTTTTGCATCCCAGACACTATCAGGGACATGTTCCTGTGCTCTGACAGGCCGGTTCTACAAGCCATCTTCCTCAACAGTAACTGCTTTGAGCATCTGATACGACTGCTGCAGAACAGCAAGGTAAGACCAGGAGATGCAGTCTGATCTGGTGTAACCATTATTCAGAACCAGATGCATTAATTCTCAATGATAAGAAGAAGAGAAGCAAAGAGCAGGAATCACCTCAGTGCATCGATATCCCTAATTATGCTCATTTTAAGTTTTGTTTTCTCCTTTAAAACACATTTCTTATGTAGTAGATCTATTAAGATGAAAACAGAATCTCCTTTTTGGGGGGTCTGAGCTGGCTTTTATTTATTTATTTTTTTACACATTAACCCGGATATAGTGTGGAGCATTTTGCAACACAATGCATGTTTATTTTCTCACCTCAAGGCTGGATCACCGACACCCTGCCGAAGTTCACTGCTTCTAACCTCTCACCTTCTCCTCCAGTCGCCTCTTTTCTCCCCCTGCATCATCCTGTGACTCTTTCCGTCTTCTCTTTGACACCCCCCTCCTCCCACCTTCCCTCACATTTAAGTTGACGTGTCGCCTGTTGTGTGTCAGCTGGTTAACGCTAGGTGCACGGCGGCAGACAAGGACCAGAAAGATATAACCAACAACAGGTTACAAACAGGAGAGAGGGAGATTCAGGTACCTCCGAGAAATCCCCCCCCCCCCCCCACACACACACACCAAACTGTCCTACCATTATCCTCATCCCCTGCTGCCAAATGCCACCTCCTTTCACCTCAGCTCAACCGAACGCCACTCCACAGCAAGACCGTTTACCTGTCACGCTTTACAAAGATGTTAATCTAGACTTTTATTCTTCTTTTGTTTTATAAAGGATGAATGATCCTGTTTCTGCCATGTTTGCCACCATAGAGCTGCAGTAATGCTCCTACTTGTTTGTCCTTCGTTGTTTGCTCATATCCAGTGTCCAGAAGCGGAAACTCTGAGGGCAGCAGAACCTGTTTGGTTCGTTTAATAACGAGGGATTTAAACGTAAAGCTGCTGCTGAATAAAGAGAAAATAAAAACCTCACCTCCTTGTATCTTGCTGTGGAATGATTCGTTTGCCTTCATCACATCTATTATTTCTCCGTCTCCTCACACATCTCTGACCCTTTTTGTTCCCCTCCACTTCCACGTTTTGTTCTGCGGTACACTGTGGGTTCTCCAGGAGTTCTGTTGCTATGGGCTTGTGTGCACCCCTCCCCCTCCCCCCTAGTTCAGTGGTTGGAGGTGATCAGGACTGAACTGTGATCTGAACTCCTCTGCCACCCTCCCTCCTCCAGCTGGTCCGACTCACTAAGATGATGGGTGCGTTTGTTAGACATGAGGCGGGCGGAGCTGGATGACGGACGCCCTGGTTTGGCTGCATGCTGAATGTGAACGTGTTTCAGTGTGGGGATGTACTACTTCTTCGTGGTTAGCTTCCTGCTCCAGTCACATCTGTGTGTGTGTGTCTGTTAGTTTTTTCTTTGCCTGGAGCAGAAAGACGTCATTTATCATATTATCAGGAGTTTTGAAGCCCGCTTCTTCTGCGGGGACAAATGGCGGTTAAAGACCTTTACGAATGATTTTACTCACATCCGCTGACTGAATCAAAATCAATTACCTACTTTATGTCAGGGCCTTTAATAAGTGGATCGTTTTGATTCTGTGCTTTTGATCCTCTGCATGCTTTTTGTCCATTCATAACATCTCCTTACAACCAAAACAATCAATCACTACTTTCTATTATTCTGTAGCAAATGACTGATATGTTTGCTTTTTTTCCAGGTGATTCAAGGACGTCTTGACTCGTTAGCCGTAGCCACCATCAAAGCCCTGACGACGGTTATGCATAAATCACCAGCTGCTAAGGTTGCTCCCTAGATTATGTGTTTATTGCCAACCTGCTGCACAAAGATGTGGAATAGAATATGACAGATATAAAGGAATAAAAGCAACAATCTTAATGCATTTATAATGTATTTATTTAGATATTGCAAGGCTTTGACATCCCTGGATATTAAAAGGACATAAAGTTTTGTGTGTGATAATCTAAAACACATAATGCATCACAGAAAAACCTTCTGGATCTAAACTAGGATGCGTTCTGTGCTCCAAACCCCTCTGTATGATTTCCAAGCTTTTGAGACGATAAAAGGGAAAACTAAAAGCTCAGAGTTTGAATTTTTATATAAAACATTTCTGTGTGAGATGTTTTTATTCTGGTTTGGTTCAGTTTTTAAATATCTTCACAGGTGGCAATAAACGTAGAAGGTGCTGTAGTTGCAGCTTATTGGTTGTTTGGTCTGATTGATCAGCGGTTGCTCTGTTTCTGCTGTAGGAGGTTTTCAAGGAGCGGATTGGCTACAATCACTTGTACGAAGTTCTGATCTCACTGGGTCAGCCATCCAGACACCTCCTCAAGGAGCTGATGAACATGGTGAGTTCGCTCGTTCTTTCTAAATATTCAGGTCTCTAAACTGCGTTGTTTCTCTGGATTCTTTTAACCTTCTGTGCGCTCCTGCAGTCAGTGGAGGGGGAGCACACCTCTGTGGGCCTCCTTGGGATCAGTAACGTAGAGCCGTTACTGCTGTTAGTCCAGTGGCTCCCAGAGCTGGAGTCACCCGAGCTGCAGCTCTTTACGGCCGACTGGCTGCGCCGCCTCAGCTGCCTCAACCGTCAGACCCGGGCCACTTGTGTCAACGCAGCGATGGTGGTGCGAGTGTTAGCTGCTCTGGAACACCATGAACGCCTGCACAGAGCGTGCGCCGAAAGCCTGTTCGGATTACTAGGCTCACTGGGCTCGCAGTCTTTGAGTGGCCGGGAATTGCTGGGACTCCTGCGCCTCCTGAGGACCACAGAGTCCAGCCAAGCTCATCCGTCTGTAGGTCCAGCACTGAGGGCCCTTCTGACCATGGTTCGCAAGCAGGGACTTGAGAACGCCATGCAGTACTTTGATCTGTCGCCCAGCATGGCGGGGATTGTTGTTCCCACAGTGCAGCGTTGGCCGGGTTCTGCTTTCAGCTTCCACGCCTGGTTGTCTCTGGACCAGGACCAGCTTGGTCCACTCAGCAAGGACAAAAGGAAGCAGCTTTACAGGTCAGTACTGAATTCAATCCGCTTTATATCTACAAAAGAAACTGTTTATTTCTTAAAATGTTCCCTTTTTTCTGTCTGTGTAGCTTTTTCACCCCTGGAGGAACAGGGTTTGAGGCCTTTATCAGCTCAGCGGGAGCGCTGGTGGTGGCTGTCTGCACGAAGAAGGAGTACGTCACAGTAATGCTGCCAGACTACTGTTTCTGTGACTCCCTCTGGGTAGGTCTAATGGAAGTGTCCCTCTGCTGGTTCACCATCCTGGGGGAGTTGATGTTTCCTAGAGTGAAGGTGCAGGTAGAGCAGAGCGATATGATCCAATAAAGGCACTTTGCTCTCCGTTTCCCAGCACAGCATTGGTGTGGTGCATGTTCCTGGAAAGAGGCCATTTGGACAGAGCCTCGTCTACATTTATGTGGATGGCCAGCAGAAACTTTCCGCCCCCCTCAAGTACCCCGTCATGACAGAGGTGAGATCTAAGATTAGTCAGCAGTTTTTACCTGGTGACGTATTGATATCAATCACTAATTAATTCTTAAAAACCTTGTTTTCCATCTGCAGCCATTCATTTCCTGCTGCATAGGCTCTGCAGGCCAACGCACCACCACTCCCCCTCCTTCGCAAATCCCCGACCCGCCCTTCTCCTCTGCCACCACCCCCACCGCTCGATCCTCACTAGGTGGTATCCTGTCGCCGCAGACCTGGGGCGGGCTGCTGGGGGGGAAGCCCGAGTCCGTCACTAAGCTGATCTCAGCTGGAACCCAGGACAGCGAGTGGGGGAGTCCGACGTCCCTGCAGGGCCAGCTAGGAAGCGTCATGGTGTTTCATGAGCCCCTTCAACCCAGTCACATCAAAGCCATCTGTAGTGCTGGTAAGCAGATGGGCTTGACTGGAGACAGGCTGCCATAATATTCCTTGTATTTAAACTCCCTTACTTCCTGTTTCATCCCTTACTTTTGTCTTTTCTTCTTTCTTTCCATCAATATTTCTTAACTCCCGACTTTCATTTTTCCTTTATTGTTGTCTTGCCAGTTTTCCTTCTTTCCTTTTCCTATATCCCCTGCTTCTTTGTTTCTGTAGGTCCTCCTTCCATCCTTATTTTCTACTTTGTCCTCTTCTTACTCTCAGTGAATTTATCCTTTCACCCAAATCCTTGTTTAATTTCTTTCTTTCTTTCTTTCTTTCTTTCTTTCTTTCTTTCTTTCTTTCTTTCTTTCTTTCTTTCTTTCTTTCTT